>VMDO01031509.1:0-20009 GCA_007922755.1 Pedetes capensis
AAAAAAAAAAAAAAAAAAAGAAGAGGGGAGACAAGGCTACCTCTTCAAGTGCCCCAGGGAGGCCAAGGTAGGGCGAAGCAGGGAGTCATCCCCAAGCCCTCCTGCTCTGTTGTCACACTCTGTGCGGCTGGTGAACTGCAGCCAAGGCCCCTCCTCACATGAGGATCAGGGGCCCTGCTTTGGTCTCCCAGCTGCTCCGGGACCAAGGAGAGTTCCGGAGCCTGAAAGGATGGGGGGGTCCGCAGCCACTGGTCCCTGCCCAGGGCCATCGGTCTCCCCATAGGCAGCTGTTTGGACGAGACCTCCCAAGACAATGCCCTCAATTCTGGAGCCTTTGCCACGGTCTGCCCCGCTGACTTTGCCATGTGCACGAAGTAGCCGTATTATGCACTGTCCTAAAGCCCCAGCTGCGAGAGCTGCCAGGAGGCCAGGACTGCTCTTCCACACTCAGCTCTGTCCCGGCTCCACCTGCCCCCTGCTCTGCCCAGCACCCCACGGTCAGTGCCTCCCCACCACAGGCCGTCCCTGGCAGTACCCCGCCAACAGATACCCGCGGGCGTGGACGTGAAATCCGCAGACAAGTTCACCAGGGTAGGGCCCAGCTTCGGCCTGACTGGGCAGGACCAGATGGTGTCACCTGCTGGCATCCTGATGCAACCCCACACCTGGGACATATCTGGTGCTCAGGGGGGCAGTGAATAGCCGACCACAAATGAAAGAGATTATGGATTCACACTGATGAGAAGCTGAGTGTGTGATAAAGGCATACAGAGAAAATCGCAGCCCGCGTTCCTAAGTGTCTAAAGAGGGAAAGGGCTCAGTGGAGAGCACTTGCCTGGCGTGCAGAAGGCCTGGGTTCTGTCCCCAGCACCGCAGAAAACAGAGAAAGGTAAACACCCACCCTTCAGCTTATAAAGCTCTCCTCCTTGACAGAGCTGTGTGATCCTCACCATCCTAGTTGCTGAGGACATGATGGATTTAAGACCTCACCCATGCTTTACAGGGGCTGCCTGAATCCAACCTAGTGCTCTGACAAGCTCCCATTACCTCTCTGTTCTTCAGCCACTGCGCTGATCAACACTAGCCGTTATGTGCTCCTTTCTGTGGCTCCTTGTTTTGTCCCTGTCTTGAGCTCCCAGATAGGAAGGCACAGGAGGCCAGGGCTGCCTTGGTTGATTTTTTTTTTTCTTTTGCGGTACTAGGGGGTTGACCCCAGGGCCTCAAGCTTGCGTGCTTTGCAAGTGCTGGACTAATGAGCTGCACCCCCAGCCCATTTTTTTGCTTTTTGAGATAAGGTTTTGCTAAATTACGCAGGCTGCCTCTGGTCTTGAACTTGCGATCCTCCTGCCTCTGCCTCCCAAGTCGCTGGGATTATAGCCGGGCGTCACCACACCCAGCTCGGTTGCTACTTTCTACCACCCGCCCCAGCAAAACACTGAATGGATGGAAGACAGGTTGCAGGGGTGGTGTGTCTGTTCCACTGGACTTGGAAGCTACGTCTGAAAAGCGCAGTGCTGAAGAGAGCTTCACTCAGCACTCGGCCCGAGGGAAAGAACCCACCCTGGCCCCAACGTACTGCTGCACTTTGCCCTCCTTTCCTTGTCTGCCCACAGCCCATGGCTGTGCTCCAACTTGGAAATGCTGGAGACGAATCTGGGAGACCTTCACAGG
Source organism: Pedetes capensis (assembly GCA_007922755.1). Classification (NCBI taxonomy): domain Eukaryota; kingdom Metazoa; phylum Chordata; class Mammalia; order Rodentia; family Pedetidae; genus Pedetes; species Pedetes capensis. The sequence goes on from VMDO01031509.1 coordinate 1,672, forward strand.
ACTGAAGGGCTGGGATGTAGCTCGGTGGGTAGAGCCCTGCGCTGCAGTCCCTGAGGTCCCGAGTTCGATTCCCAGCACCGCAAAAATGGGAGAAGGGCCTGGCAATCCACTCCCACGGCAATCCCGAAACAGTCAGCCACTGAAAACCCTATGAGGGTCGCTATGATTCAAATACCAACTCGACGGCACCTAACAACAACAATCACAGGACTGAGAGAAAATTGTTTTTTATCTCGGAAGACCTCAGATATCATCTTAAGTCCCAGCAAAATCTCCCATTGAAAGAAGGACAACCACTTCTCACAACTCAGATGCCCGTAAGCCTGACGCAGAAGGCTCCCCTGGGTGAGCCAGGTGCACCTGGGCAGAGGGCCCTGCGTGCAGAGGCTCAGGGCCTCCCCACTGCTGGCCCTCCAGGCAGGGTCTTACCACAGGTGGGGACGTCCTCCTCGGCTGACGAGGTCTGCTCGTCGGTGGATGGCTTTTTCTTTCCCAAACCAATGATCTTGGTGATCTTCTTCCCAGTCACTTTAGACACCGTTCCCTTGGCCTCCGGTTTGGAACTCTTCTTCCTCTTCACTGTCAACAAGAACAAAAAAGCACGTGTTCATTATAGACTTTAATTGAAAAAAAAAAGAAAGCATAAATCGCCACCGCCACGCAGGTCTTCTTTCCCTCCGCTTTTACGCCAGGCACCAGGAGTACTCTGTGGGTCAGTGGGAGGGCCACACGCCACGCTGGGGGTCGAAACGGGACAAGGCTACACCGTGCTCCAGGGAGGATGAGAGCATGCACACACGCACACTGGTGTCACACACGCGTACCTACACGAGTACACGGGTTCAAAGGCATCGCAAGTGACACATGCATGGCTGCGTGTGCGCACATGAGTGCACACACGTACCACAAGCAACACACACAGGTATGCACACACATGCGTCCCCAACACACGTGCATATGCACACATGCACACAGGCAGCCCACGCAGCACGCGTGCCTGCATGTACACACGGGCGCACACACATGCAATGCAAGGGCACCTCAGTCAGCACACAGGCATCACAAGCAAAACACGGGTAGACACACAGCCACACGCAGGCACGAGACACGCTCAGTGCATGCACACACATGGGCGTCACAAATGTGCACATGCACGTGCCTCACAAGCAACGCCATGTGCCTGCACGCGCATGCAGCACGCAGGCGCGCATGGGAGCAGGCGCACACATACTCCCATGCCTATAAATGATGGGAATGGTGGTGAGGACCCCGTGGGGACCCAGACAGGGGCGGGGGACCAGCGCCTGCCCAAAGCTGCCTTCCTGCTGAGTGAGCAGCAGTGGGAACGAACCCTGCCCATCTCGGGGGAGGACCAGCCAGGCCAGAGGCCGGGAGCCTGGGGAAGGGGGCGCGGCTGCAGCCTGGCTGGCAAGGGGCAGGTCCGCAGGGAGGAAAGGGGGACCCCTGCCATGGCTGGACACTCGCTGCACTCTGCTCTGTCCACAGCTCTGAGCCCAGCGGCCAGCCTTCCAGCCCATCCTGCTCTGTTTGAGCATTAAGGGTGACTGGTCAGCCGTAGGTCCATATCCACTTTGCATCGGGAGGACTTTCGTGCTTCCCCGGGAGACCTGGACGCTCTGGCCAGCCGGGGCCTACAGTGGCCAAGCGTCAGTGTGCGGAGTGCAAGTAGATGACAGCGGGCTGCTGTGGGCTCCGAGCAGGGCAGCTCTCGCCTCACCACAGGGCCTGGGCCGTGATGGGCTGCAGCACCCGGTGGGGCCTGAATCTGCCCAGCTCGGCCACTTACTGCCACCCGCAGCCGAGGCACAGGGACGGGGAGGGGGAAAGAGTCAGAGGGGACATGTGAGCACACAGCCAGGGCCAAGGGACCTGTCTCCCGGCTGAGAGCAGCTGGCCCTGCACTGGACCAGGGGGCAAGGCTCCCTCGCAAGAGCCCCGCAGCTGTGCAGCTCTGCCTCACGGCCTGAACACCGTCTCCCCTCCCCCAGCTGCAGCCTCATCCCCTCAACCTCTGCCAGCAACTTCTGGGCAACACCAGCCCCGCTAGAATCCTGTGGGGGTGGGGGGGGTGACTCCTTCCTCTCTCCCCACGCACAATCACATGCGACAAGTCCCAGGGTCATTTCAGAGAAGGCGCGATGAGCTGCGGCTGGTTCCCTGGCCTTCCCTCTGAACACACACACACTCGCCCACACGCTTCCCTCTCGCCCGTTTCTCCTCAGGGGAGAGCGGGGAAGGGGTCCCTGGTCCACTTCCACCCTGCTGTCCTCAGCACCCCAAATGGCCCATGTGGTGGCACAAGGCAGTCACTTGTGCTTCTGCCTCACGCCACGCATCCCCCGCCCTCGGCACCTGCCCCGTGGGCTTCAGAGAGCGTCCACAGACCAGACGCTGCTGAAACCCTCATCTCCTGGAGTGAAGTCCAAGTCACGGCGTCTGAGCAAGAGGTGCTAAGCTCCAGCTAAGCAAGAAGCCACGCCGGCTTTCAGGGTAAGCGTGGCCTCACAGGGGGAACGTCCGTGCCCCCAGTCATACGATGGAGCTCTGCCGCCAGAGTGGCTGCATTTGGAGATGGCCCTCGAAGGTTAGATGAGGTCATATGTTGTGGGGAGGAGTTGATCGTTGATCTGACAAGTTTGGGGAACGAATGCGTAGAAGGGCAGTGTGAGGAAGCGCAGAGAAGGCAGCTGTCTGCAAGCCAGGAGGAGAGGCCTCCCCAGACCCCAAGCCTGCTGTCACCGTGACCTCGGGCTTGTGGCCTCCAGCGATGTGAGAAAGCAACATCTGTGGTCTGAGCCCCAGTCTGTGGGGTTGTGTTATGGCGCCCCAAGACGACGAACGCAGCACTGTGTGTTCTATGCAACCCATCAATCGAAGGCCTCCTGTGGTCTAGGAGACAAAGCACACGGGGATGCATCCCGGCCCCCCTTCCTGCTCTCACACCCCCACCCTGCCTTCAGAGCCAACCACTGAGAACTATGGCCAGGCCTTGGAGGAAAGGCTCAGCTCTGCCAGCGCCAGCGGGCAGAAGCCTGCGGTCAGGACAGTCAGAACCAAAACGGAAAGCAGCAGTGACAGCGGCTCTCAGCTCCGCCAGGAGCTGAGGGTGAGCGCTGTCTGCCTCCTGCCCCACCTACGCTCTCCACGGTGCTGTGGCCAAGGAGAGCGGGGCGACCGAGGCACCTTGCCCTAGGCTGGGAGAGCTGAGGCACCCTGCCCTCGTAGATGAGGCCGCGCTGCTCCCTGAGCTGGGTTTCACGTCTGTTCCCAGCTCTCCTGAGGCCGGCTCCTGCCAGGAAGTGCTTGCTGGGCTGTCTACACAGACACGGGAGAACAGTGAGTGCCTGTAACGCCTTAAATACCCACTGATTCATTTTTCACAGAAGTAGACGTTAGGTCGTCCTAGGAAGAAAAGCCCAAGTGTGCAGGGCCATGAGAAAACCCATCAAGGGCTCCTACGCAGCAAACAAACGGCCCCATTGAGCGCATCCCACAGACCTACAAACCTCAGCACTCGAGTCAGAGGGTAAAAGAGTTGTTGTTGTTGTTGTTAGTTGCCGTCGAGTCGGTATCCAACTCATAGCGACCCTCATAGGGTTTTCAATGGCTGACTGTTTCGGGATTGCCTCGGGAGTGGATTGCCAGGTCCTTCTCCCATTTTTGCGGTGCTGGGAATTGAACTCGGGACCTCAGAGACTGCAGTGCAGCGCTCTACCAACTGAGCTAAATCCCAGACCTGGTAAAAGAGTACAAGGGCCCAAATGGCAGAGGTAGGCAAGACAGGAGAGTTGGTGAGTGACGAAGGAAGCATTGCTAAGAGCATGGACATCATGGACCCAGGCAGCTGCCAGGCTCCCTAGAGCAGCGGGGACTGGGGCACTTTTCCCCTTAGGCTGGTGGGAGGAAGGGAGGATGGGATGGGCCCACTGCATCCTGGTCCGACGGCTCTGCCTGCAGACCCGCTAGCAAATGCCAACCTCTCCATGCAAGAGCTACCAATCAGGGACAATCACCGTTTCCATGTGGACTGGAACCAGGACCTAACCCTCTTTCCTCACATCAGCTATGACACAAACAGGATGTTTCCTGAGTCACCAGAGCTAGTCCTGGCTCGATGTCTTACACATGGACTCCACGGAGAGAGGAGAAATGGGCGTGTGAGAGCCAAGCCCTTGGCTTTGAGCACCTGGAGCCTGGGTCGCTGCTGTCTGCAGTGAGAGGCTGAGGTTTAGATGAAGCAAGAGGCTTCCTCTCGGTGGCCAGCAGAGAAACCTGCGTGAGTCACAACCCAGCCAGGCAACGGGGAGCTCAGCTAAAACACTGCCACCACAAGGGAGCCAAGAGAGAGCAGCAAAGAATAAAAGCTAAGAGGGAAAAACCAGGGCATCTGAACCCCTCAGCATCTTTGGTGACCGTTTACGAAGTGTCTACCACATGCCACAAGTAGAGCAGAGTGCCAGGTAAAAGGAAAATGTGTGGACCACAAATGTTTTTTTTTTTTTTCCGGTGCTACTTGGGGGATGAACCCAGGACCTCCCATGTGCTTTCCAAGTGCTCTGCCACTGAGCTGCACCCCCAGCACTTTTTTTTTTTTTTAATTTTAATTTGAGACAGGGTCTTGCTAAGTTACACAGGCTGCCTCTGGCATTGAACTTGAAATCCTTCTGCCTCAGCCTCCCAAGGTGCTGGGGTTATAGGTGTGCGCCACGGCACCTGGCTGAACCAGGAACCTTTTAATTCCAGCACACAGGAGGTGGTTCCTGTTAAGGGGAACAGAGAACACTAGGTATTGCTATGTCACCTGCAGACATATCCAGACAGACACATTACTCCATAGAAACTAATCTTAAGTACATTGTGAGAACATTACAATTTGAGTGTAAAATGGTCCCCAAAGCTCATGTTTGAACACTGGGTCCCCAGAGGGTGGTGGTATTTCGGGAGGCGGTGGGACACTGGGAGGTGGGGCCTACCTGGGAGAAGTAGGTCACTGGGGCAGGCTTTGAGATCTGACCCAGGGGCCCGGGTGCAGTCTCTGCCTCCTGCTGCTGTGGTGGGAAGGTCCCCTGCCATAGGCTCCACCATGTGCAGCTCCTTGGCCACACCCTCCACCAACAGGATGACCCTCTGAAACCGTGAGCTAAGTAAACCCTTCCTCGCTCAGTTGCTCCGGCACGTGTTTTGTCACAGCAATGCCAACACAGAAAGGGAACAAATCATCATGGAGGAAAATAGAGCAGCCAAAGCAATGTCCCCTGCACCTGAACAGAAGGCAGGCGCTGGGCGTGGAGCACCTGTCATCCCGGGGTCTCAGGAGCCTGAGGCAGTGCCTGATGAGCGCTGATGTTGAGGGGCTCAAGGCCAGCCTGGGCAACAGCGTGAGACTCCGTCTCAACACAAAACGAGAAAACCCCAAAGAAACAAATGGACGGAGCAGCGAAGCAGGAACACTGAGGTTGTACCTTATTTCACCTCAGGGCGAAACTTAAAGAGAGCTTCCCAGTTTTGATTACACATCACCGGCCCCCGGAAGCACAGATGATATGCTCCTCTGAGCAGCTGCCCACGGACGGGACTGAAGTTACACTCACAAAGCGCCGAGTCGGTAAACCACAGCCAAGAGGCAGACGGCATGACCTTCCGGAGCGAGCCCTGTGGGCTGGCCTGGGCTCCAGGGCTCCCAGAGGCTGGTGCAGGAAGAACTCACTGCCCAGGCAGGAGTGTTTCACGTGAGCCACCGAGGGCAGGGGGGCCCCCCCGAGTGGTCAGGTCATCTGCCTGAGCAGCGGCAGCCACAGGTCCAGAGCCCAGCATCCTGGCTTGGCAAAGGGAGCGCTTCCTCCACTACCAACAACCTGCAGCCCTCACCTCCAGTGTACACTCAGGAAGTTAAAAGTCCAGCCACCGACTGTGAGAAAATCTGTGCAAAACACATCCAATAAAGAACGTGCATTCAGAATATGCAAAGAGCCCTCAAGGCTAAGAACAAAGAATCCAATAAAAATATGGGCAAAGGGCTGAGTAGGCACCTCACCAAAGAGACTACGTCACCGTTGGCAAATAAACATGTTAACATGTGCAACGCTGAGAGTCATTAGGGAAACCACAGCTCACACTCTGCGCCTCTGCAAACAGCTGAGCAGAGGGAACGAAAGGAAGCAGAAAGCGGCCCCGGGGCTGTCGGAACGCACGCAGGCTACAACCCCACAGCTGGATATTCGCCCGGAGGAACTGCAAACATATGTCCACGCACAGGCCAAGCAGGAGTGTCAGAATGGCTATAGGAACACTCGCCCAACTTTCTTCCAGGGGTGAGTGGGTAACTAGCCAGGGTTCACCCACACAACAGAACACTGCCCGGCAGAGAAGCATGCACCGCCAGCACTGGCCACGCACGCTGAGTCCTGAACCCACGGTGCTGAGGGAGGAGGCTGAGGGGCTGCGCACGCTATGATTCCACCTGCAGGTGGGAAACAGACCAGTGGCTGCCAGGGGAAGGGGAAGGTTGAGGTGATACTACAGGGCGTGAAGGACACTCAGGGTGACAGAAATGCTCCCTGTCTTGACTATGGAGGTGGTTACATGCCTCTTGGTGTTTATCAAAACTCACAGGACGGCAGGCCAAAGCAGGTGAACTTTACTGTGTGTAATTTATACTGTTAATGGGAGAAGGACGTGGCAACCCACTCCCAAGGCAATCCTGAAACAGTTAGCCATTAAAAACCCTATGAGGGTCGCTATGAGTCAGACACAACTCAACGGCACCTAACAACAACAACAACAATGTATACTGTAATAGTTAGGTGCTGTTGAGTCGGTATCCGACTCATAGCGACCCTCACAGGGTTTTTTTTCAATGGCTGGCTGTTTGGGGATTGCCTTGGGAGTGGATTGTCAGGCCCTTCTCCCATTTTTGTGGTGCTGGGAATTGAACTCGGGACCTCAGAGACTGCAGCGCAGCGCTCTACCAACTGAGCTAAATTCCAGCCCTATATTGTTGTTGTTGTTAGGTGCCGTCAAGTTGGTATCCGACTCATAGTGACCCTCATAGGGTTTTCAATGGCTGACTGTTTTGGGATTGCCTTGGGAGTGGATTGCCAGGCCCTTCTTCCATTTTTGCGGTGCTAGGAATTGAACTCGGGACCTCAGAGACTGCAGCGCAGTGCTCTACCAACTGAGCTAAATTCCAGCCCTATACTGTTATATGCCTGCAGCTGTAGCCCTGGGGCATGTGATCCTGTCAGATCTTGGAAACTAAGCAGGGTTGGGCCTGGTTAGTACCTGGATGGGAGACTGCCTGGGAACACCAGAAGCCGTAGGCTTGGGAGAAGGACCTGGCAACCCCCTCCCAAAAATCAATCTGCCATTGAAAACCCTATGAACAGCAGAGAAGCACTGACAATAGTGTTTCCCCTGTTGGACAGAGGGTTGCTATGAGTCGGATACCAACTCGACGGCACCTAACAACAACAATACTGTTACAGGCTGAGTTTAAAATTAGGGAGAGGCCCTGGGGATGGAGCGCAGAGGTAGAGTGCTTGCCCAGGATGTGTGAGGCCCTGGGTTCAATCTCTAGCACCAAAAGAGAGAGGGGAGGAGACAGTGAGCTCTACATTTGCACACCCATGTGCACAGCAGCACTATACACAACAGCCAAGAAGTAGAAGCCACCCAGCGCCCACTCACGAATGAATGAATAAACAAAAACGCAGTCTATCCAGAAAACAGTCTTAGGAAGGAAGGAAATTCTGATACAAACTGCAACCCAGATGAACCAAGAAGTCATTATACTACGTGAAAAGCCGGTGACGAAAGGACAGATACTGCCGGAAGGCACTTACGCGGAGTCCCCAGAACAGTCAAATCCACAGGGACAGAATGGCAGTTGCCAGGGGCTGGGAGGGGGTGAGGAGTTGGTGGTTAGTGGGGACTGAGTTTTAGTTCTACAAGTAGAAAAGTTCTTAGGGGGATGGAGGGGATGGAGGGGATGCCTGCACAGCACTGTCCACGAGTTCGATGTCCCTGAACTGGGCGCTTAAAAATGGTTAGGATGGTACATTTTATGATATGTGCGTTTTGCCACAATTTTTAGAAATTTAAATAAAGGTGAAATAAAGACATGTTCTAAAAATCTTTTTCAAAAAAGACGTCAGCAATCTGCAGGTCTGGCCTGTTCATTTTAAGAAGAGATGCTGAGGCCAGGGGAACACGCTCATGGTCTCCACCAGAGAATCCAGGTGTGGCTGCTGCCGGGGCGCAGCCAGCTCAGGGGGAAGCCAAGAAGCAGCTTGCTATGAGCCCCCAGTTATAACACAGGGGGTAAAACCAAGACAACAACAGCGATGTGTGCACACTGAAGACCCGAGGCCCTCACGTGACCATGCTGCCCGGCGGCAACTGCACACTAAAGACCCAAGGCCCTCATGTGACTGCACTGCCCCGTGGCAACTGCACACTAAAGACCCGAGGCCCTCATGTGACGTGACCACGCTGCCCTGTGGCAACTGTACACTAAAGACCCAAGGCCCTCATGTGACCGCGCTGCCCCGTGGCAACTGCACACTGAAGACCCGAGGCCCTCATGTGACCATGCTGCCCCGTGGCAACTGCACACTAAAGACCTGAGGCCCTCATGTGACGTGACCACGCTGCCCTGTGGCAACTGTACACTAAAGACCCGAGGCCCTCATGTGACCATGCTGCCCTGTGGCAACTGCACACTAAGGACCCGAGGCCCTCACGTGACCACGCTGCCCTGTGGCAACTGCACACTAAAGACCCAAGGCCATCACGTGACCACGCTGCCCCGTGGCAACTGCATTTTGAAGTTCACATACCCTTGGCATGAGTGGGCGGGACTCACCTTGCTCTTTTCCATTACACGCAGTGACTCCGTTTTCCACGACACCCTCTCCATCTGAGCTGGGTCTCTCTGAGGACAGCTTCTGCAAGGACACAGAGGGTTACGTTATTCCCATCAGGGTCTCACGGGTTAATTAAAAGTTATCTCAGAAGCGAAAGGAAGCGTGGACTGGATTCACAACAAAACACCAATAACCAGGACTGAACTCCAACACAGATGGGCTGGTTACACTGCCACCAAAGCTTTGAAACATTAAAAACAAAGAAACCAACTCACTGTGACTACACTGTACTATCACATGCTCAGTACCAGGCCCATGTCATTCAGACCACTTTTCTTGTAAACAATTGTGAAAAAATATTAGGATTATAAAAAATATTCCTTGGTCGGGTGTGGTGGCGCACACCTGTAATCCCAGCGGCTTGGGAGGCAGAGCCAGGAGGATCGCAAGTTCAAGACCAGAGGAAGTCTGCGTAATTTGGCGAGACCCTGTCTCAAAAAGTAAAGAAAAAAAAAAAAAAAGGGCTGGGGGTGCAGCTCAGTGGTCCAGCACTTGCAAAGCAAAGCATGCAGGCTCGAGGCCCTGGGTTTAACCCCTAGTACCATAAAAAAAAAAAAAAAAAAAATCCTTCACTGAATCTGATTATCCTGATAGAAATAAATATTTTATCATCCACTTAATTTCCTCCTGTCATTCACCAAGAATTGGGTGAATGTCAAGTATTTGCTCGTAAGAAACTTACTCAGAATGACATAGAGAAATAAGTGACCATCAGAATTTCCAAAGAGGGCTCAGATACTTGTCTCACTTCAGACCTAATATCTGGACGTAATGCACAGAACCACACCTGGGACTCCACATCAGTATCTGAACGAGATGCTGTTTGTGGCCTGCTCACTCTCTCCCCAGCCACGAACCTGTGGCTCCACGGTGCTGAGAAGGGCCTCTGAAACACGCCCCTCAGATCCTCCACACGACCCCCCAAGGCCACAGAGGCTGGCCAGCCAGGCGTGAACAAAATCTGTGGGCGATTCCCAGGACACCAAGGGACACAGAAGTTCAGCTCAGAACACAAGACCAGGCAGTGGGGGCTGAGGAGGGCAGACAGATGTTCGCACCCCTGCAAGAGCTGTGGTGGGAGCCAGTGGCACTTAGTGGGCATGGAGTACGTGCCAAATCCAGAGCTCTGATGACCCCGAGATGGCACTACTAGGGACACACACTTGGCAGCACCCTGCAGAAGCCAGGGCCACAGGGCAGGGCAGGCCCTACCAGGACCACCTCAGAAGCCCAGCCAAGGAGTGCAGGACTGCCAGGTCTGATGGGTGTATGTAAGCGAGGAGCCTGGGTGCTATGTGGTGAGAAGCAAAGGAGACTAACCATTAGGGGAAGAAATTTGATTAGCAACATGAGTGAAAATCTTGAAAAAGGGGGAAAAACATGTATCTGTTGGTCTAGTAATGTGGCTCCAAGGAATCTGTTCTCAGATATGCGGCAAAGAGAAGCAGGAAAGATTTATGCAAAAGATACCAACTACTATGTTATTTTAAAGAGTCTAGAAAAGAAAAAGAGGATAATGGTGGGGGGTGATAGTTACATAAATGACAAGAGTCATACACAAGTGATCTTCAGCTGATGAAAATGCAAAAATGTTATTGTCATAATTTTTTTGTGTGTGTGGTACTGGGGGGTTGAACCCAGGGCCTTGCGCTTGCATGCTATGCAAGTGGGGGACCACTAAGCTGCACCCTCAGCTCAGTTTTTCACTTTTTCAGACAGGGTCTCGCTAAGTTACGCAGACTGCCACTGGTCTCAAACTGCCTCCACCTCCCAAACCGCTGGGATTACAGGTGTGCGCCACTGCACCCGGCTTACTGTCATACATTTTTTAAAACCTGGAAAACTGCTAATAATATTAAAGTAAGTTGAAAAAAATAGCAGTATAAAATATCTTACCGCATTACATTATCCTAAATGCAAAAGAAACAAATGACCAGGGAAAAGCTGGTTAATAAAACAGAGGGCGTTTAAGAGGGGCTGCCTCCCCTATGGGGCAGATTTATGAGTGACTTCTTTCCCTATTTATGCTTCTCTGGATTTTATGAATTTTTCACAGGGAGCAGAAATTAGTTTTATACTCAGGTGAAAAAACACGGCTATCCTGCCAAAATATGAGATGGCTAAATTTCACGTGTCAACTTGGAGGGTGTGTCTGGATGATTTAAATCAGTGAACTCTGAGCAAGGAGACTGCCCACCCCGATGTGGCTGGGCCTCCCCCAGTCAGGGGAAGGCCTGAGTAGAACAAATAACAGAGAGGATTCCCCAGCAGACCATCTGCACCAGCAGCGATCCTGGGTTTCTGCCTGCAGCCCACGCTGCAGACGTGGACCTGAGCCTCCATCGCTGCGTGAGCCGGTTCCTCACACCACATCTCCCCCGCCATGGTTCTGTCCTGAGGAGAGCCCTGACCCACACAAGGATAGACAAACAAGGCTCTGTTGTCCACTGGCTAAGGGCTCAATGGGGGGAGGGTTAGAGTGTTGCTGAGACACAGGCTGCCCACAGATGACTTCATGACAAGAAGCCAGGGGTCTCCGAGGAAATGGTATCCATTATGTCCATGCAAATAAAGTCCAGGCAGAGCTGGGGATGTGGTGCAAAAGTGACAGGTTCTGTGCGCTTCTGGCAGGCAGGGGCGCACAGAGAACAGCTCCTCCCTGCTTCTGATGACTGATAAGAAAATGAGCACAGGGGGGGAGATGGGGAGCTGCGTGCCAGCCTGTGAGGAATGACCCTTGGGAGTGTGCATTTACGAAGTCTCTGCTGGATGCTGCAGGGAGACAACCTGCCCTCCGACCTCCCCAAATAGCTGTGTGACTTCGACCACGACCCTTCACACCTTTACATCCACATCTTCACCCACTGCTGAGTGACACAAACCACGTAGGTAGGAAATGCCCACCAGGGCATAAAGTAGGCATTTCCAACGGACAGGAGGCAGAACGCTGGGCTTTGTTCACCTACAAGTGCTGGGATTCTCCGAGAATAGTATTAAGACTTTGAGTAATTTTGAATGTTCCCTACACACTGAAATGATGAATGTCTGAGGCAGCAGATAAGCCAATTACCCCAATCTGACCATTATGAATTTTCCACAGGGACCAGAAATTAGTTTTATACTCAGGTGAAAAAAACAGGGCTATTCTGCCCTGTGTGTGACCACTCTGTGCACTCATGGAGCTGTGACCCTGAAGAGCCCATAAATAAGCTCCATTACCTTGTGCTCACTAAAGACGAAAAGACATTAACAAAAACTGCGAGTGCCACCGAATCCACGAGTGGTCACTCCTCCCAGCAGGACGTGCCCTTACCTTCTCCAGCTCGGCTTTGTGCACTGGGGCGCTGGGTGGGGGCGCGCACCCTGAATCCCCGGGGCCGCCACAGCCACTGTCGGCCTCCTTGATGACCTGTGTGAAGGGAAACAAGACAGAGATGCTCACATAAGGGTGACACCGTGAGAGCACAGACAGGGGCCCGCGGTGGGGCAGGGGAACTCGGGGGAAAGCACCTGGCATCTGGTCATTCATTCAATCACCTGCCCACCACATCAGCCACCCAATCCAGGTCCTGAGACAGATGCTGGGGAAGTAATGGAAAAGTGCATTTGAAGCTCCTACTCCTGTGGAGTAGGGGCTGGGATGTAGCTCAGTGGGTAGAGCGCTGCGCTGCAGTCTCTGAGGTCCCGAGTTCAATTCCCAGCACCCCAAAAATGGGAGAAGGGCCTGGCAATCCACTCCCAAGGCAATCCCGAAACAGTCTGCCATTGAAAACCCTATGAGGGTCACTATGAGTCGGATACCAACTGGACGGCACCTAACAAGAACAACAAGAACTCCTGTGGAGTTTCATTCTGTGTAATTTAGATGTCATCGTAACCTGTAAGAGTCACTGGAAAAACTGAAGGAGATGCAGGCCGGCATGAAGAGCCACAAGAACGAGAGATTGTGCTTTCACAAGAAGTCGGCAGATGGTAAGGTTGTAGACAGAGCTCTTAGCGTTGGGAAGAGGAGGAATCATGCATTAGCAGAAACAAGCACGGATGAGGAGCTCAGGGAGGGACCCATGACAGCTGCAGAGGCGCGATGTAAGTGGTGGCGCCTGGAGCAGCAGCAGCAGCAGCAGGGTTCGCTGGAGAACCCGCACGGGCCCTGCAGGAGAAAGGCGCATCCAGGAAGACTGCGCTTCTGCTCCCGGCAGCTAAACAGGCTGTCGTGCAGATGGGGAAGAGGGAGGCTCAGCTAGCAGGCAGAGAGGCCAGGGGTGGGAGGCTGGGGGGGTGTCAGTATGGAGCCAAATGCAACTCTCCCGTGAGAGGCAGGAATACAGCAGAGGTCACTGGCAAAAGGATGCTGCTCACCGCTGTGGCCTGGAGGAGTGCAGCGGGAAGAGGGCGAGTCAGAGAGGACAGAGGAGGAGGAAGAGCAAGAGCCCAGGGACGGAAGTGGGGACGGAGAAGGGAAAGAACCTGTTGAATGAAGGAGATGGAGCAGGGCGAAGAGCGCTTCAGGGAGGGAGCCGGGCAGGGTGGCAGCTAGGCCACCTCGTGAGGAATTTCTCCATAAGGGAAGCAGAGAGACGGGGAGAAGAAGAGAGGCCGGATGCGCGGAGGGTCTCTCAGGAATTCCTTTGCCTACGGCAGGCTTCACCCATCTGAACAGAGGGTGGAGTGCAGGCACCGGAGGGCCGCGCAGGCTGGGGTTTGAGAACGCCTGGTCTCACTGATTCTACTTCCTTGATGAACGTCAAGGCAAGGACATCAGTTACCAGCTCTGTGGCCTTGGGGAACACGCTCATCACTCACTAGCCAAGGAGGGGGTCCAGACAACCTCCTTCTGCAGGACTACAGCTAAATCAAAGTGAGACCCCACCTGCAAGATGCCTATGCCAGCACCCACAATAGAGGCCCCTGTGATGGTCACCACTGTGGCTAGCGTGAGGATCTTTACGACTTATGGTAAGAGCTCAGAACGTGACTCTGGGCCGGCTGCAGAGAACCAGGAATCGCCAGTCTCTGGGTCACAACCCTAGCACTTAGTGGCCTTCGTATTCACTGAATCGTTTCTTCACTACTGGGCGCATGCCACAACCTGGCCCAGCTGTGGGGACAGGCAAAAAGGAAGGCAGTGTGAGCCTCAGTGTTTGTGGAATTTACCCTCTCATCTCCTCAAAGCCAGCAGGCAAACCTTTCAAAATGCTGTCTATTCACATGGGAACTAAGCTGCAACATGAGCCAAACTCAAACTCGTGGACAAAAAGAAATGCCAGTGTCCCAGATATCTGTGCAGCCATTGGATAACTCCATCTTGATAGCCAGCTCTAGATCCACTCAGCTGCTCTGCTGCTGGGATCCTGATAAACCCAGTGCACAGAATCCAAGCACTCAGAATACTGCACACTGGCACCTGTACAGCTTGGTTCTCTGATCATTAACATCTCTCCCAGCTACAACTCAAATTCCTTTGCAGAAGGGAAGTGTGTACCCCACAATGCTCAGAAGCAGACGGGCATGCAGTGGAACAGACCAGAGAGACCCCGACAGCAACCTGGGGCCAGGCCAGGAGCTCTTAAGGGAATTTGGCACCACAAGATTCTCTGTCCTCCCCTAGATTCAACGGCAGCTGTGTCGGGGACACAAAGAAGGCACTGTGGGGACGCAGGTTCTCATTGGGTTTCCACCCATGGAAAAGATCAGGTTATTTCATGCAACTGTCCCTCTTCTCAGAGACCCCCATTTAAAGCCAAAAGGCATCTGCAGGGCTAATTTAAAAATAATAAATAAAGGCTCTGTCACCCAAGGCCTCTGAATGGCCTTTCAATGAACTCTTTATATGAAGGTATTTCTATTTCAACCGTCAAATTTCTAGGAGAAGTTCAATATGTGTTTGAGAGAATTGCATCCAAATTCCAAATCACAACTCCGTGAAAAAACAAACTTTTATACATTTGTGGTGTTTTTGTTTGCTTTTAACTTGGGCCCTCCTCTCCAGAAACACAACCTCTGCACATTTTTCAAGGAAACCCAACCACTCCGTTTCTGGGAATATCTGCTCTTGTCTTCTGTTTGACCTCTACATGAGGGCTTGGGTGTGGAGCATCTGTGCATGTGCATAAGTGTGTGTGTGTGTGTGTGTGTGTGTGTGTGTGTGTGTGTGTGCGCGCGCGCATGCGCACTCACACATACACACAGTCAGTTAATTTTGGCAACAGCTACTGGCAATGAAAGTTGCAGGCAGATAGGAGAAACTGTCCTGGTGGTAATTGTTGAAAGAAGATGCGCAAAGCCATGTACTGGTTAAATGCCACCCTTGTGTTTATCATACTCGACAGCAGCAAGCGCATCCTAATTATAGAGTAGTTCACTGTTACACTAAAGAGTTGTTCACTGTTACATTTAAGATGTGTTTCAAAACACCAAAGGCATGGCTCTAAGTTTTGAACAGTATAGATAACAGCAGTCTAAGTTACTAACAGCCTTGGCGTTTGTTTACATCACAATTTCTGTTCGAGTCCTCAGGGCTTCCATGCAGACTTTAGTGGGTGACATAAATAATATCATATTTTCACGTTTTAGCTGCTTTATTACTGCTCTTTTCAGGGTGCATTTAGATCGTCTCTTCCATCTACCTCCCTGGCAATACTGACAAACATTGTTTCCACTTGACAGATAAATGAAAAGGATTCGGCTGATGCAAGACAGGACAAGTAAAAGGCATCAGGAGCAAGCGCTACCCCTCCAGGCTCCTCTATATTTTCTGTCTCTGACACACGGCCCTTCCAGCCAAGTGGGTTGAGTCCTTCAAGACAGCAGTTCTTTACTTAAAAAATCTATCTCAGTCAAAGATGTGACCTAGCTTATGAAGTGAAATCAAAAGTCATGATCTCGCTGACTTATTTCACATAAAACTAGCCTTGTTAGTTGTTGTTAGGTGCCGTCGAGTTAGAGTCCCACTCATAGCGACCCTCATAGGGTTTTCAATGGCTGATTGTTTCAGGTTGCCTTGGGAGTGGATTACCACGTCCTTCTCCCATTTTGCGGTGCTGGGAATCGAACTTGGGACCTCAGAGACCGCAAAGCAGCGCTCTACCAACTGAGCTAAATCCCAGCACCATAAAACTATCCTTACAACGTTTTAATTATTTTGGAAAAAACAAGCAAATAAACTTGAAAGGATACAGAAGATTTGAGCATGACAGTTACAGAGCATCAAATATACAAATGCACACAAATACACAAATGTATACAAATACACATGGACCAGTACACCACACAACTGTAACACGCACCCATTACAAGTACACATGGAACATTTCCCAAAACAATGTGTTCAGCAATAAATCAAGTACATAAATTTCTCAGACATGAAAGCAGATAACTACGTGATTATACTAGAACCAAATAAACAATATGCTACAAATGGCTAATTTCTTAAAATCACTAAATATTGGGAAGGTAGATAATATATTCCCAAACAAATCATTAGCCAAAGAAGAAATCGTAACAAAAATTGTAAGATATTGTGAACTGAATAATAATAAAAAGTACAACATATGAAGATAAAGAGGATGCAGGTGGAACTACAACTTAAAAAAAAAAAAAAAGACCTAAAATTCAATGATCTACAAGAGCGCTTCAAGAAGTTGAGACAACTCCAGAACACAGGTAGGAAAGAGGAGCTCCGCAGCCACCCTCGCAGCTGGCAGGATGGTGGACGGAGCGGGTTGCATGACAGAGGGCGGGGGAGCCCTGCCGAACGCACAGGCATGTGTGCGCTGACCTAGTTGACTAAAATCCAGCATGCCCAGAGACAGGCAGAGCCTCCACTCACCCGCCAGCCCCTGCCAAGTCCCTCCTGAGTGCACAAGGATGGCACAGAAGGCAGGTTCAGAGCCCTGAGATGCATGGCACTCTTGCCAAGTCCAAGGCAGCTGCTCTGCAAACATGGGCAGGAAATACAGTAAAGTCCCCTCCAGGGCAGATACAACTTCCCAGAGCAAATGGTAGCCAAGCTTCAAAAGGGAGAGCGAGCCCAGGGCAAAGAGCTGACTTCCAGACACAAACGCCAGGGGCAAGACTGCAGCACAAACCGAAACGCTGACCGTTAGGGCAAAACCCAAAGCAACTGGGCCAGAAACCTGGCCACTGGTGTGCAGCACACAAAAGTCTTCTCTGAACCCTCACCAAGTGCTCAGATCCCCAGTTGTGGCCAAGGACCTAGCACTAGGACCATTCTGAAGGCAGGAGTGGGGTAAAGCAAAGGAACGCTGCAAGGACATCCAGACCTCCCCAGCTACAGACGGGATGGAGCGGGCAACAGGTAAGCAGCGCGAGCTGGAGGAGTGCATCTGCCTGCAGTTAGCTCTGCTGCTCTGTCACACAGGGTGTGTGGGAGGCAACTCAACAGAAGCAAATCTACAGACTGCCCGGGTACCAAACCATCCGAGGCTTTATACTAACTATGGCGCACACGCCAAAATAGTTAATGGAAAGGGTAGATGAAGAGACGGGATTCAGCAGTGACGGAAACCATTAAGAGAAGACAGGAAAAGGCTAGATGGAAGCTAGGACATGAAGGGTCACCGAGACAGACGAGGGAGTGTGCTGCGCACAGAGGACAGCGTCAGTCAAGGTGAGGATGGGCCGTCAGGAGCATGCCCCCCACAGCAACCTCGCAAGAAAGAACAACAACCCAACACAGGGTCCCAGATCACAGGAAAAATACCAATAAGCCAACACATGCACAAAGGGAGTTGCAAAAGGAGAGGCCAGAAGACAGGATGCAGAAACTACGTTTAAAGAGGCGATGGCTAAAACAGTCCAAAACTAGTGACAGACATCACCCTGCAGAACCAGGAACCGCAGTAAACGCAGAGAGATGAAAACTGAGACCATCCCTAGACACAGGACCATCAATTGCTGAAAGCTCTCCAAAGGCACCAGAGCAAGGACACGTCACTCTTGGAATAACTGCCACGAATGGTGGCCAGCTTCTCGTTGAAAGTGAAGGAGAAAGAAGGATGTTTCCAGACAGTCACTTCTGAAAGAGCTTATTCCTCAGATTTGCACTTTAAGAAATGATCTTCTAAATTTTCTTAAACAATTTCCTCAGGAAAGTGACACAGGATGGAAACTCAAATCAAAGAACGGAGTAAAGAGCACCAAGAAGGGCAATTGCCAGGTGGGCACGGGAGGTCTTTCGGTAAATGTGTGCTCAGGATCTAGGACCCGTACTGGCAATGTGCATGGTGAATACGTATAGAAATCTGCATGCACCCAGAACCTAGGACCCGCCGTGACAACGCGCACGGTGAATGCATATAGAAATGTGTGTGCATCCTGGACCCAGGACCCGTACTGAGAACGCGCACGGTGAATACATATAGAAATGTGTGT
>VMDO01031510.1:0-20016 GCA_007922755.1 Pedetes capensis
AGCAGTGGCTCCCAGTACGCAAGGAAGAGAAGCCTCTAAAGTGAATGCAGGCCTGAAGCTGATGATGGACCTGTGATTGGCCTGGCCATCAGTCTGCATATAGGACCAGGCTGAAAATTTGTTTTCTGCTATGGTGTTTTGTTTTCTCCATATGAGGGATACAGGGGCAGGAGGGAGCACTCAAGAAAAGGCTGATCACTAAGAAGACTCCTAAATAAAACAAATAGCTATCCATCCCAACAGATATTCAATCACAACTCAGAAACAAAAACATGAAAAAGGCAACATAACTCCTTCAAAAGTTCACAACTGCTCAAGAACTGAATTTGAAAATATTAAAATGGTTGAAATGATGGACAAAGAATTCAAAAGTCTAGTTGTATAAATCCAGTATTACCCTGATACCAAAACCAAATAAGGACACACACACTAGGGAAAGCTATACACCAATTTCCCTGATGAGCATAGCTGCAAAAATTCTCAATAAAATACATGCAAACCAAATTCAATAATACATTAAAAGATCATACATCATGATCAAGTTGATTTCATTCCAGGAATTCAAGGATGGTTGAACATACACAAATCAATAAATGTAATATAGTGCATAAATAGACTGAGAGATAGAAATCACATGATCATCTCAATAGATTCAGAAAAGACCTTTGGCAAAGTTTAACATCCCTTCATGATAAAAGCTTTGAATAAACTAGGAATAAAATTATATTGAGAAACCTCAATATAATTAAGGTTATATATGACAAACCTACAGGTAACAATACACAAAACTGGGAAAAACTGACAGCATTTCTTCTAAAATCAGGAATGAGAGAAGGGTGTCCATTCTCTCCACTCTTGTTCAATATAGTTCTTGAGCCAGGTACCATAGTGCATTCCTATAATCCCATTGACTCAAGAGGCAGAGGCAGGAGGATTGTGAGTTTGAGGCCAGAGACAGCCTCTGCAACTTAGAAATACCCTGTTTCAAAATAAAAAGTAAAGTGGGGGCTGGGATGTGGCTCAGGAGTAGAGTGCTTATCTAGCATGCACAAGGCCCTGGGTTCAACCAGAACAATGACACAAGAGAAAAAGAAAGAATTAAAAGGGATCCAAGTAGGAAAGGAAGAAGTCAAATTCTCTCTATTGGTAGATGATATGATCTTATACCTAAAAGACTCTAAAGATTTCACCAGAAAACTCTTAGCTCTGACAAACAATTCCAGCAAAGTAGCAGGATAGAAAATAAGCATACAAAAATCACTAGCTTTTCTATATACCAATAACAAACATGCTGACATGGAAATCAGGAAAAGAATCCCATTCACCATAGCCTCAAATAAGTAAATAAATAAATACCCGCAAATAAATCTGACCAAGGAGGAGGAAATGAAAGACCTCTACAATGAAAACTTTAAAACACTGAGGACAGAAATTGAAGAAGACACTGTTGTTGTAGGAGATAGAAAGACACTGCATGCTCATGGATTGGCAGAACTAATATTGTGAAAATATCTATATTACTAAATATAATCTACAGATTCAATGCAATCCCCATCAAAATTCCAATGGCATTCTTCACAGCACTAGAAAAAAATTCTAAGATTCATATGGAAGCACAAAAGACTTCAAAGAGCCAATGCAATCCTGAGCAGAAAGAGCAATGATTTCAAATTATACTATAAAGCCATAGTAACAAAAACAGCATGATACTGGCACAAAAGCAGACATATACATCAATAAGCTAGAATAGAGGACCCAGAAATAAACCCATGTAGCTATGTTGTTGTTGTTAGGTGCCTTCGAGTCGGTGTCCGACTCATAGCGACCCTCATAGGGTTTTCAATGGCTGACTGTTTCAGGATTGCCTTGGGAGTGGATTGCCAGGTCCTTCTCCCATTTTTGTAGTGCTGGGAATTGAACTCGGGACCTCAGAGACTGCAGTGCAGCGCTCTACCAACTGAGCCAAATCCCAGCCCCCATGTAGCTATAGGCACCTGATTTTCCACAAAGGTGCCAAAAACATACATTGATGAAAAGGCAGCCTCTTCAATAACTAGTGATGGGAAAACAGGATATGCACATGTATAAGAATGAAACTACAGTCTCCTCTCTCTTCCTGTACAAAAGTCAATTCAAAATGGATCAAAGACCTCAATGTAAAATCTGCAAATTTGAAACTGCTAGAAGAAAATACAGAGAAAACACTTTAAGACATAGGTATAGACAAGGACTTTCTGAAAAGGACTCCAAAAGTCCAGGAAATAATAGCACGAATTGACAAATGGGATTGAATGAAATATGAAAGTTTCTGCATAGAAAAAAAAACAGTTAACAGAGTAAAGAGACAACTTATAGAACTGGAGAGAGTCTTTGCCAACTATTCATTTTATAAGGGTTGAATATCCAGAATATATAAAAAACATAAAAAATTAAACACAAAAAAACTAATCAATAAATGGGCAAATAAAATGGACAATTCTCAAAAGAAGAAATTAAAATGGCCAATAAATGTATGAGAAAATGTTAAGCCAGGCACAGTTGTGCATGCCTCTAATCCCACTGACTGGGGGTGGGGGAAGACAGGAGGATTGCGAGTTGCAGGCCCGAGGCAGCCTGCATAACTTAGGGAGACCCTGACTCAAAAAAAGTAAAAAATAAATAAATAAATAAATAAATAAATGTTCCACATCCCTAGTTATCAGGGAAATGCAAATCAAAACTATATTGAGATTCCTCCTCACCCTAGTCAGAATAGCTATCATCAATAAAACAACAAATCTTGGCAAGGATGTAGCAAAAAAAAAAAAAAAAAAAAAAAAAAAAAAAAAAAAAAAAAAAAAAAAAAAAAAAAAAAAAAAAAAAAAAAAAAAAAAAGAAAGAAAAGAAAAGAAAAGAAAGAAAAGAAAAGAAATCCTTACATTTTTGGTGGGAACATAAATTAGTGCAGCCACTAGGGAAATCAGTATGGAGTTTCCTCAAAAAATTGAACATAGAATTACCATATGATCCAGCCATCCCACTCCTGGGTGTATACCCAAAGGAATCTAAGTCCACAGACCACAGAGGCACTTGCACTTCCATATTCACTGGAGCACTTTTCACAATAGCCAAGTTATGGAATCAGCCTAGATGTCTAACAACAGATGAATGGCCAAACAATATGTATATATACAGAAAAGAATTTTATTTCGCCATAATGAATAATGAAATTATGTCATTTGCAGGAAAATGGATGGAACTGGAGATCATCATGGTGAGCAAAATAAATCATACTCAGAAAGACAAGTATCACATGTTTCCTCTCACATGTGGAATCTAGATTATACATACATATATACACACATATATAGAGATACATGACATGAAGGTAGAAGGGAGACTACTTGGAAGGGAGAAGGGAGCCAGCAGGAAGGGAGCAGAAAGAACAAGAGAGAGTAATGGAGGATGAATATGAGCAAAGTACGTAATATATATGTATGAAAATATCATAATGAAACCCATCATTTTGTATGCTACATAAGTTAATTAAATGTAAACATATAAAGTTATCAAATTGTACATCCTAAATCTAAATATATGCAACCTAGGATTTGCCACTATATCTCAATAAAGCTGAAAAAATTAATAATAAATAACATATCTGAAGCTATTTTCTCCCTGCATAGTTACTGCAAAGGAGAATAAATAGGTGAGGCTAAACCAATTAATTTTAAGCACAATCCCAAATCTCATTCTTCCACAGAAGTTAGCTGACAAGGTGGAGCAGGGAGACTAGTGTTCCAGGTCAAGGAAATTGAATACATCGAATGGCTAAAGGAGGGAATAGGTAGATAGCCTCAGGAATAGAAAGTACCGTATTCAGGTGGGAAGCTTCAGGGTAAAGAGAGTGGGTGGTATGGGTGCATATTATCTTCCTCCCCATCCAACCTTAATCCTCTAATGCAAAATTCTACTAAAATGGCATTTTATAACCACCACCACCCCTCAACTTTTATCCAAAACATTTGTCACTTTCTAACACATTATGGGGCTGGAATTTAGCTCAGTTGGTTGAGCGCTACTCTGCAGTCTCAGGTCCTGAGTTTGATTTCCAGCACTGCAAAAATGAGAGAAGATGTGGCAATCCACTCCCATGGCAATCCCGAAACAATCAGCCATTGAAAATGCTGTAAGGATCATTATGTATTGGACACGACTGGATGGCAACTAACAACAACTCATTATGTACAAGTGTTTTATGTATGTTATTTTCTGAGCCCCCACTTGCAGTGTAAGCTCATGGAGGATAATAATTTTGTCAATTTTCCTTCCTAAAGTTCCCAATTAAGGGTAGATTAAAAACTGATTAAAGGTTCAAAGATAGGTGTACTAATTTTGATTTTCATTGTAGGTCAAAGGTGATATGGGCAGACTATGTGCTGACTTTCCTCCTCCCCATCCCTAACCTCATATTAATACTTTAAAATGGCATGGTCAGACATTTCCTAGCAGAAAATCTGCCAATCGCTTGCCTGGAGGGTGAGGTCTGGCAGATGTCAGATTCTGGGGGCCGAGTAGAGAGAAAGGTCTGGAGTCTGGCAACAGTATGTAAGCCGCCCCACACCTCTGTTTTCCATGGAGGACGCCATTCTTTCAACTGTGCCTGGTGCCTCCCAGTCCAGAGACCCTGGCTTGCCCTATGGAAGGAAACAAACTTCTAATCTTTGCTCTGGAGTGGAACAAAGGATGATGTGAAACATGCAGCAATCAGAGAGTCCAAAACTCTTGAACACAAAGGCCAGTCCTCCCTCACAGGAGGGTAAAGAAGAAAATCACCTTTTCCTCTTTTTCATTAATGAATCTGACCCAACAGGAAACCAGTTCTATGTGTATTTCTACTTTAAATTATTCGTCTACACCTTTCACATCAACCCAAGTCAATGAAATCTGGAGAAGGCCATTGCTTTATCATCCATTAAGTGAGAAAAGCCCCAGCTGCCTTCATAAACATTCATTTTCTTCTTGATGTGCTTTTTAGAGCATACTAAATAAGAGGCGTGTAGTGAGACAGTAAATGCTCTGGTATTTCAAAAGCTTGAACCCATATTCACAATGGGAGGGGAAGGGTTTGGTTTAAATACTTAACATCTTAAATTTGCACAACATTCTGCAGCTCTTCCATAATTATAATAATTATATGTCTGATGGCACTATGAAAAATTTGTATTATCTATGTTTAGGAAAATAGTTGCCAATTTGAGCAGGTTATAATATCACTCCTGATAACCTGTGCTTCAAATTGTCTGGGGAAGGCAGAGGAACCAAAAAGATACCCATCTACTTAATAATTTCTCTGGGCGAGTATATGCACAGCCTAAATCTTTTCTCAGCCCTGGTACAAGCACCTCTTTTAAAGAGGGCCCAAGTGAACTAAAAGTCTACTAGATTATTTAGCCAGAGTCTCTCACAAAGTCCAGGACCTTGGTTAATTAAACACACTAGTTACAAGATGACAGTATTCATAGCTTCAGCTAGAGGAAAGGATCCAATGGTCTTTTGGGAAATCTAAAAAACTAGTTAATCTTAATGGTGCTGTGTTGACCATCATAGTGGTGATCACAAGATGCCCACCCCACTGCATCTTCCCCTGCCACCTTGGGAAGCAGCAGAGCTCAGAAAATTACTCACTAGCATTCCATGTATTTAGTCTCAACTTTTCCACATTGCTTTGTGGACTTATGAGAGCAAATCCATATCCACATTAACTCAGCCCAATACATAGAATCAAAAAGCAGATTATTTGTCTTATGTCTTCCCATTCTATGCTTCCAACTTGTGCTAGCTCAATTCAACAGTCTGTTGCTCTCTGCTAGGTCCTACTTACAGTATTAACAGACTCTATGTCTATCTATTTACCTTAGGTCTGTAACTCTGCTTGGATCTCTGGTTTGAGACATCATTTCTCTTCATTATCCTTTTACCCCAAATGAGTCATACCTTCTCTTCTTGTTTAAGACAGGAACTGTCTTCTGTAAGACAAGTTTTCCTTACCTCCCCTACTCAAGCAAGCAGAACCTTCACACAATGACTGAAAGTCACATATTTTAATCAAAGAAGATGAGGTAAAGGGAAAACAAAGCAAAAGAAACAGCAGAAGCTGGGAATTCTAGAATACTGCATCTTCAGAATGTTTATAGAAAGTTCATGAATTTCCTTTACTCTTATCACATGTGCATAAAGATTGCATCTGAGTTTGAAACTCTATGAAATCATATTAGCAAGAAAAATGGTCTGTAAAATCAAGTCCTTCTTTGCTAAACCTTCCATTAATTCTACTGATTCCAAGATATGATACTACGAATGAGTTGCCAAGGCAAGTCAAGATCACTATTTAGCCAGCATTTACAGATGGAGACCCAGGAATTCTGATATATAATGATGACTTTCTCGATTGGTAACAGATCATTTACCTAATGGTGGCTTGTCTGGCTTTTTTAAACCTGGCAGTCAAAACAATCTGTTTCAGGTAACAATGGAGAAATTTTATTCAGTAAAATTCTTTTTGGAGAGATCACTGCACTTCTTTTTAAAAAAAGATGTCTTGAAATATTTTGAAAGTATAAAACAAAAGACTAGGAACCTAGGTGTCCATCAGTGGATGAATAAATAATCAAAATATGATGAAGGTAGCAAGAATACACTGCCCTAAAATATGCCTTTTTGACATGAGGACTATTTTGAGCTAAAAGCAATTAAGAAACAGAGATGCAGATTTAATAACTCTCTGCCTTCCTCTGTCTGTGCCAAAAGCAGGACATGAATTTCCATTTGTAAATGGAAATTCCTTTCTCTCTAGGAGACTATCTGACAATCACCAGGGGAACTCTAGACTGTTACCAGTTCAAAGATTTGACCTAGAGGAAAATATGACAAACCTTGCTAAACTACTCTTCTCTCAGTAGTTTCGCCATACATTTCCCTTCCCACAATTCACCCCTCCCAGAAACCTTCCCTTACCCATTGTTTCATCAAAGGAGATTATTCTTTTTTTTTTTTTTTTTTTTTTGTGGTACTGAAGGTTGAACTCAGGGCTGTGTGCTTGCATGCTTTGCAAGTGCTGGACCACTGAGCTGCACCCTCAGCCCTTTTATTTTATTTTATTTTATTTTTTTGAGACAGGGTGTCATTCAATTACACCTCAGGTACTGCCTCTAGTCTCAAGCTTGGGATCCTCCTGCCTCCACCTCCCAAGCCGCTGGGATTACAGGCGTGCACCACCACGCCTGGCAGATTATTCTTTTCCTTATGACCCTTTCTATCTGTCTGATGGACTGGGATTTAGCTCAGTTGGTGGAGTGGCACTCTGCAGTCTCTGAGGTCCCAAAATCGATTCCCAGCACCACAAAAACGGGAGAAGGACATGGCATTCCACTCCCGAGGCAATCCCGAAACAATCAGCCATTGAAAACTCTATAAGGGTTGCTATGAGTTGGACACGACTCAAGGGCACCTAACAATAACATCTGTCTGACATTTTCTCCAATTCTTCTAACCACTGAACTACAGCATTCTATTTGGGAATGGTAGCAACTCAGTCCACATTAATAAACTTTCCTAATTTTTACCAAGAATGACAGTTCCTAGTGCTGAGTTGTGTAGCTTTTCACCTGCTTGAGAAAGTATAGGAAAAAGTCAAGATAAGTATTTAATTAATCAGTTTAATTACTTAATCTTATTTTTTTCTGTATACTTTCCCACTGGGAACTTGTGTTCCAGAAGATGCTAATTACATGGATCTGCATTGGGCCCAGGAATCTGTACTATTTAAATGGCCCCCAGGTATATATGATGATCTGCCAGGTGAGAGAACCACCAGACTCAAGGGGAAGCACTAAAATATTTTCATGGGCTAGCAAATATCTAGAAATATTTAGGACTGGTACTGGGAAGTGATTCTGAAGCTCTTACCAAAAAAGTTCCAAGTTTAAATTAGAAGGGCCTTCTCGGGAGAAAGCCTGCAGCCGTAGCCCTGTGGCATCTGATCCCGTCAGATCTCGGAAGCTAAGAAGGATTAGGCTTGGTTAGTACTTGAATGGGAGACTGCCTGGGAACAACAGGTGCTGTAGGCTTGGGAGATGGACCCAGCAACCCACTCTCAAAAATCAGTCTGCTGTTGAACACCCTATGAATAGCAGAGAAGCACTGACAATAGTGTTTCGCCTGTTGTACGTAGGGTCGCTATGTGTTGGATACCAACTTGACGGCACTTAACAACAACAAATCTCAGGAGAAATCTTTATATTACAAAATTTTTTTAAAAGCTTTATTTTTCTCTTACTTAAAGATAGTAATAATTATATGCAGACCTTGATTTCCTCCTTCAATTGTTGTAGTCAGCATGATTAATTGAAAATGTACAAATCTTTTTACCTATTATACAGACAGGGAAAGGTAGGTATATAATGGTTAATTCTCCTGAATGAGTCAGACTAAAAGGGTTTAAAATAAAGACATAGGTTGGGTCAGCTTCCTGGGTTTATGTCCTATGCAGTCACTTAGGCCCTATCCTTCAAAGGCACCATGCTTTGTTCAATGTTTAGCTGTTGCCACCTTGAAATTCTTAATACTTTTTAAAGTAA
Source organism: Pedetes capensis (assembly GCA_007922755.1). Taxonomy (NCBI): domain Eukaryota; kingdom Metazoa; phylum Chordata; class Mammalia; order Rodentia; family Pedetidae; genus Pedetes; species Pedetes capensis. Next base: position 8,619 of record VMDO01031510.1, read on the forward strand.
TGGTCCCATCTTATTCCATTTTCTTTTGCTAATAATACAATGCCACAGACTAGGTAAGTTATAAAGAAAAGGTGCTTATTTTATCTCATAGTTCTAGATGTTCAAGGTTGAAGGTCCACATTTGGTGATGGTTTTCTTGCAGATAGAGTCTGAAGGTGATGTAGGTCATCTACACAGGCAGTGTGCAAGAAACCTAGCCAAACTAGCTTTTATAGCAGATCCACTCTGGAGTCTATTAACCATATGGATGGATTAGTTCATTCATGAGGGCTGAGCCACAATCTCTTCTCAAATCTCAGAATGGAGAGTAAATTTCAACATGAGTTTCAGAGACGATGAGCCATATCAAATCCTAGCAAGGTCCCATATTTTCATTTAGCACGAAGCCTTGCACATTGCACATTATCTATCTGGTCCAGGACTTAGGTCACTGATTCCACAATATGATGCTATAGGCTCTACAGAAGGAGAGTCATATGAATAAAGATGAAGCATTATTTTTTTTCTCCAAGATTCAATGTAGCTATTTTATATAAAACTTTCATGCTGATTTTGCCATGTGGCATTGCAATACTAACACTACCGTCCACCGTTGAGAGAGAAGCTAGAACACACAATAATTACATTCAAGTTTCAGAGAGAAATCCCTGCAAAGATGGATATAATTTTCTCATAAATATTTAGAAGTTTTAAATAGCTGGATATTAGTCACTCCATTTATCTTGATGTTTTCTTGTGAATGAAGCCCATCCAATGTCTACATCTGATTGAGAAAAATCTGTAAAGCTAGTGCAGAAAGAGGAACCAAGAGTGCCAAAAATAAATGTTTCCATCCTGAGCCAAAGAATGAATCACTTGTGCATTCAGATGTTATAGAAAATGTGAGTCCTTTTTTTCCGGTTTTACAAGGGCCAACACCTATCAAAAACACGAGTTCTTACTTTTACTAATTTAGACTAGGACTCAAAAGCCATAAAAAGGCCGTTCATAGAAATGAACAAAGACTGTATTTGTATCTTTATCTCAGAATTTTTGCCAGAATCCATTGCAAATCAGCAGAGTAACATTGGCTTTTACATGTGTATGTTTTAGTGAATTTCATAAACCCTGAAGCTAACCGAATCTCACTTGTAGAGAAATAAATTGATACTAGAAGAGAAGACGAGATATAGCAGAGCCGAAATGTTTGTACCCGTTCATTAAGCATCTTTCTTCTCGCCAAAAGTCACCATAGTTACCCTGCCCAGAATGGTAACTATGGTTCTAAGGTCCTGAGTTTGTATTTCAGTCCTTCCTTATCCCTGGGGTGCCTAACACAATGCCAGCATGTGGAAGGAACTCAACAAATTCTCTCTTCACTTGAAGGTAATATTTTGTGTAATAACAATGGTGTTTTAAGACAGTAGCCAGTGGAGTGAGTAGAAAAGTTGGAATTTCTGACTAGGCCATAGGGATTTTAAAATAGCTCTGAGTCTCATTATTTAGGTGGCAGCCTATGATCAGGACTGGCTCTTATATTCATTCATTTACTTATTCAATTATGAAACATGTACTGAGGACTTACTTTGTGGCAGGGACACCTTGCTGTAGGTGCTGGGAACACAACATGGAACAAGATGGCCTATGCTAATGGAGCTTACCTTCTAGGGATGGGCATGACATATAAACAAATAATAAGAAAGTATTTTGTAACAATAATGGCAATAAGACCTGGTGAGGTCCCTGGGATTGACTGCTGAAACTCAGGGTGGGGCACGGCTGAGGGGGTCAGAGAAAGGCTCTCTGAGGAGGTGGCATTGAAATTGAAACCTAAATGATAAGAAGGAACCAGACATGAGACTGTCTAGTAAAAGATCGTGGCTGGCTGAGGGATGAGCTAGTGCCAAGGTCCTCAGGCGATGGCAGCTCCTGGTGTTCAGGGCATTTTGTAGGTAGAATGCAGCATTACCAAGGGAGGGGAGGCTGGAGAAGGAGGCTGGGGCTCCTTCCCATGGGGCCTGACGATCTAGGAAGAGGCTCTGGGTTTAATTGTGAGTGACTAGAAACCACTGGAGTGGGAATATCATATTCTGCTTATGTTTTTAAAACAACCTGCAGCCATTTGAGTTGTGGCTAGACTACAGGTAGCAGAGAGGAGGCAGGAAGGGAATTAAAGCAGAGACAAGGGTGGCTTGAGCCAGGGTGGCTCCAGCGGGTGTCAGAAGCAGTGCCAGAGTGTATGTGCGAGACACAGTGAACAGAGCTTATGGATGTACTGCACATGGAGGGAGTGAGGGAAGGAAAGGGGAGTCAAAGATGACTCCTGGGAGTTTGAGTTGGGTAGCTGAAGGTATGGTGGTGTCATTTCCTGAGATGGAAAAGGTGGGAGTTGAGAAGATTGGATAAAACAGGTTTGGAGGGGAAAATCAAGAGTTACATTTTTAAAAAAATATTGAGTTTGAGATACCTACTAGATATCTAGAAGCTAGGATTTAGCTCAGTTGGTAGAGCGCTGCTCTGCAGCCTCTGAGATCCCATGTTTGATTCCCAGAACTGCAAAAATGGGAGAAGGACCTGTCAATCCACTCTCAAGACAATCCCAAAACAATCAGCCATTGAAAACCCTATGAGAGTGGCTATGAGTGGGACATGACTCGATGGCATCTAACAACAACAACAACTAGCTATCTAAGTAGAACTGTCAAGTGAGCATGTAAATATGTAAGTCTGGAGACAGAGGTGAGGTCAGGGATCAAATCTGCATCTGGGAGTCACTGGCATATATGGAAGCTAAAGCCACTAAAGCCTCTCTAAAGAGAGAGGACAAACAGAGAAGAGGAGCAAAGAAATCAGCAGGGGGATCAAGAGGGTGACACTATTGAGAAGGACAAAAGTCCAGGCTGCGTCTCAGAAGCCAAAAGAAGGTAGTGCTTCAAGCAGAGGGCGTGAAAACTGTGCCCAGCGGCAATGAGAGGCTATGCTGGAGGCAGACAGGTGTGTGACTATGGAGACCTTAAATGACAATTAGGGGGCAGAGCCATGGGAACAGAGCAAGGGGACTGAATGAATACACGGACTACTCTTCCAGGTCGGGCAGTACTCCAAAAGCTCTGCTGGACCTGGAGCACGTGATGTTCTTGAAAGTTTTTAACTTTTTCTTTTAAAAAAAAGGACACACAAAAAATACACAACAAAAAATGCTGTAAAATTTTCATTGCCACCTACATAGCTCATAAATTTTGAAATGTCATGAAAGAGCTCCTAAATAACCAGCAGTAATAATTATATGGAGTAACTCTCCAAGACATCATGAAGGAATAACTAATAAAAGCAACTGTAAAAAGTCAAACAAAAACAGAGAAAATGGCTGGGAATAACTCATGGCTGATGAATTTCTATGCTGTAATACTAACAAAGCTACCGTAAACACAGGGGAATGACTTGTGCAGTGAAGGCATTTGTATTACAGCAAATACCAAAACACTTGTCTAGAATGGTGAGCAACTTTTATATCACTTGTCCACAAAATGCTACTGGACTTGTATCATATTCCATTTCATTTGACAAATACTTTTATTGAGCAGGTAGAACGGGGCCGTGCTCACTCCTGAAGGAGGCAGAAAGATGAGTCACAAGTACTCCCTGTCTTCAAAGTGCTAACAAGAATTCTCTTTGCCACAAGGCTGCCACCCTAGTAAGAACAGGGACTCAGTCTGTCTGGATTGTCACTGTAACTCAGAAGGTACTCAGTCAGTGTTAGTGAATACATGAATGAAAGATAAAGATAATACTGTATTTGGTAGACAGTAGGTGTGCAATAAATTAACCAACAACCTGTTAGAGTAACATGGAGAGGGACGAGGCAATCCACTCCTAGAACAATCCCCAAAACAATCAGCCATTGAAAACCCTGAGGGTCGCTATGAGGCAGATCCAACTTGATGGCATGTAACAAGAACATGTTAGAATATGTTACAAAATAAGTAGGAAAAACATACACAAAGGGATATAGGATGAGAACTCTCAGGAAAAATTTTGGCTTCTGCAATAGGCTGTGAAGGCTAGATAGAATTCCAGCAGGCAGGGGTAGAAGGAATGATTCCCCAGGCATGGAAACAAAAAGAGATGATTCTCTGATTCTTCTCCCATTCCTGTTTAAAGAGAAAAAGAAAAAGCCCTCCATGCTGAAGGAGGCCCTTTCCACCCAGCATGCAGCTGTGCTGCCTTCAGTTCATTTTCCAATACTGGGCCTGATATTCTGTAGGAGCACTGGGTATGCATGCCCTGGCTGGCCCACCATGACAATTCACAGAGACGGCTGTTTCCTAGTGGGTACTCACCCACTCTACCTTCCCGAGAAATTGCAGTTTGTGTTAGATCCCTGGAAATTTTAGACGAGGGTAATCTGCTATCCAACCTTACCAAGAATCCTACAACAGACCAGGATATAACATAGGCAGCAGAACTCAAGGCCCAGTTTCTTCTGATCCCTGTGGCTTCCCTCCCTGCAAACTTTTTTCCCCAGTACTTGGGATGAAACCTAGGGCTCTGCACATGCTAGGTAAGTTCTCTACCATTGAGTGACTTCCCTTGCCTCTCTACCTTCTTTCCTAGGGAAGCCTAGTCAAGTGTCAAGGACAGGTGAAGGACTAATCTTATCGACAAGATGGCAGCTTGGTGGAATGTTGTTCTATGGAATTCAGAGACGGCACTCACTCTGGGGGAGGCAGGAAAAGATTATAAATAGGAAAAAGCAGCGGAAATCTCCATTTCTCCTCCCTTCTGCTGGTGCGGTGCCTCCGGTGGGCAGAGCCGGCTTCATAGGTGTGGGGCTCACACCATCACGCAGGGCCCTGGCTCAGAAGAGCCTCATGTTTGGCTTACTGCTCTGCTGTCACTGTCTTGAAATTCTTAGTTATTTCACCTTGTTCTGAGCCCCACAAATTAAGAAGGTAGTCCTGGAGGGGGAGGCTGGTAAGAATGCACCGTCAGGGAAAAGCAAACTCAGGCCTGACTCTCACCTGGGCCTTAACCCAGTCGTCTTGGCCTTCTCCTCCCAAGGACACCCAATGCCAGAACAAAGGCACCTGAAACGGACTGACCTGGGTTTGAGGGAAGAGCAGGAAGCAGCTGACCCAACCCAGACCATCCTTTGAAAGCTCGTATTTTATCCTAAAGAAAAAAAAAAAAACAAACACCACATTTGTATTCTGCTCCATGATCTAGTGGTTAGATACATTTTCTTTTTATTTGTTTATTTATTTATTTTTGTTAGATATATTTTCAAAATAAACAAGGATTTTCCCCTAAAAGTAATCTTTCCGCCTGCCCTAGTACTGGGGGGCTTGAACCCAGGGTCCCACTTGTGCTACGCAAATACTCTACCACTGACTGCACCCCTATCCCCACCCACCTTTTTTTTTGGCGGGGGGCAAGGACTTGCTAAATTACACAAACTCCCTCTGGCCTCAAACTCAGGATCCTCCTTGTCTCTGCCTCTACAGTAGCTGAGAGTAAAGGTGAGTATCACGGCACCTAGCTTGAAAAGCGATGGTAAAGTACCTTTGACACTTCAAGAAGATACACTCTATCACTCAGATATAAAGTCCTTCTGCTCCCCTCCCTAACCTGGAACACTGTAGCAACAGCGGACATACAGAGGGGCAGAAAGGAAGCTACGGCTCAGCACACGATTACGATTGTGGCTTCCTCTCTCCTCAGAGGGTTGCCCCATGGTTTTTGCTCGCACCTTAAATAATTCATAACTTCTGTTCCCTTGTTTCTACCCATCCTCCTCTTCTCATCTTCCCCCCGTCCCCCTTCCTAGGGCTTCTGGGGGTCTCAGTGGATTCTATCCAGTAGGGGCGCTGTTCCAGGCAGTCTAGTTGGCTTCTGATTAGACTTCTTGGCTCCTGGCTGTGTCCTGCTCTCCAGGGCTCCGTCCACCTGCTGGTCCCGATCCCTCCTCTACACCACTGGTGGTGGGGCAGGTGTGGCCAGCATCTGGAAGATGCCATCTGAACACTACCAGTGATGAGAGCCACCAGGCTGCCTCTTGCCTCTCAAGTTTGCACACATTGTGCCCTCTTCTCAGGAAATTGGGAGGCTCCCATTTGGCCTCCCGTCTCAACTTAGATGCCATTTCCTCGAATACTCCTTCCTTGAGATACCCCTCAGCCCCACTCACCACCAAGACAAAGCCAGTACCCCCATCCTGCTCTTTCCTTTCCACACTCTTCCTCACTTGTCAGTGTCCCTCACCAAACCCTCCACGTGATCAGAACAGCAATCTGCTTGCCTTGTTCTCTATCGAATTCCCAAACCTCACAGCCGAAAAAGAAAACTGTTGAATCCTGTTGAAGATTCGGAAACGTTAAGTGATTTTTATTTATTATATCACAAAGATCTTGAAAGGAAAAGATTAGTATGTGCATTTAATTTGTTGTTGTTGTTAGGTGCCATCGAGTCGGTATCCGACTCATAGTGACCCTCATAGGGTTTTCAATGGCTGAGTGCTTCCGGATTGCCTTAGGAGTGGATTGCCAGGCCCTTCTCCCATTTTTGTAGTGCTGGGAATTGAACTCAGGACCTCAGAGACTGCAGCGCAGTGCTCTACCCACTGAGCTAAATCCCAGCATGCTCATTTAATAGATGAGAAAGTAAGCCTCAGAGAGGTTAAGTAAATTACTTGAGGTCACATGGTTGGAAGTGGTACAGCCACGTCACCAGACTTTAAATCCTGTATGTTTAACCCCCTGTCAGAATTTAATCACAGCAGCAGAACCAGTAGGAGTGACATAGAGTAAGGGATTAGTTTTAAGGAGTCAACCTCATGCCATTGCACGAGCTCCTTAAATGGCCTATTGCTTCACTTTCTGGTGCTGGGATCTGCAGTCCGCAGGGCAGGCAGATAGGTATGAAGTAGAAGAGAGCAAGGACAAAGTAGAGCCTGGGGGATGAGCCAGAACACTCCAGGGTGTGTGGAAACCCAGGTTGGCATCTCCCCACCTCCAGGCCTCCAACTTCCATGTGAACATGGCTTCCAGGAGCCACAAACACCTTTGTCAGGAGCAAACTCACCCTGGCCTGGGGGCCACAGGTGCCAAAGGAGGTCTGGCAAGATCTGGAGGGGATGCTGCCCCATGCCAACAAGGTCAGGTTGCAGAGAAGCCACAATGGGCTCGAACTGCAACAGCTCTGGGTCCTGCACCCATCTGTGGGTCATGCAAGGAATACGTGCTTCACTCCTACCTTCCAGACTGTAGGCAAAGTGGCTCCTGTGATGCAGTCAGCAACCCATAACCCTGAGAGGGAAATGTGGGAAGCCTATTCCAGCTTAGCTAAATCAACCCAATGTAAATCTAATTTGCTCGTTCTCCTAGATGTGTTCCCATTTCATGTTACAAAATAAGATTTCCATTCCCTGAAACTCAATGCTTTTAACTTTAACATAGATTGTTATGTAGTGTATTAATCCCCTCAATAATTATTTCCATTGCCAATTGCTTCCCATAATTCTGAAGGGATAAGGGGAAGATTTAGGTCAGTTCTCTGATTTTACAGCTGGTTTTTCTGGGACCCCTAAAAACTACAGTTGGAGGTGTTGTCCCAGCTGAACTTTCCATCCCAAAGCCATTCTCTTTGTCCTCCAGAACTTGAATTTCATCAGAGGAGCAGACCTTCCCCGAACTGCAAAGAGGAATTTGGAACTGGGAAGATGTGGAGGAGTGTAACAGGCGCAGACCTTTTTCTGTACACTTGTTATTCCCCTTCTAGAACATGCAGCTCAGTTTCCTTCAGGGGTACCAGCCCTTCCTCCACTATTGGTCCCTCTGGTTTGGGAGCAGCTGTCTCCACCCCTGCTCCAGAAGTGAGCACAGGAACAAGGCCCCAGACAGGGAGTTTGCTGCACCGATGCCACTGCTCTCGGTTCAGGCACAGGTATGGGATCCTCAGCAGCCCCATCTGAGCCAGTGAGACCCATCCTGGAACCTTCATTTGACTTCAGGAGTAGTAAATTCCTCTGGATCTTGAGCCTGGGAAAGACAGCCTGTCTGAAAATGGAGCTGCCACTGTGCAGGCAAAGCCAGGACATGTGATAAAAGAAACCATCGGTTGAGCCCCAGGGCACATCATCCTGAAGCAGCCTTTCCCAGAATTTCCAGTTGCTGTGCTCACCTGTGTCCCCCTACCTGAGCACCCACAGCATGTGCAATAAGTCAACTATTTAATATACTTCTTGAGCACCTACCGCACAATCCCCATCGATAATAGCAACATGTACTGAACGCCAGGCACACTGCTGAGTGCTTCACATGGACAACTGTATTTAACCCTCACAACATCCCTCTGAGATTGATGCTACCTTTCCCAAAGGGGAAAATGAAACTTGGAGGATTAAAAGGTAGGGAGCAGATGAAGATCAGATATGTAGTAAGTGGTGAATACATAATTACAGCTCTGCAACCAAACCCATAGTCATGTCCCTCTCTCAGATTTTGAGCCCTCCTCATCTATTAAATCTGTATTCACAACAACCAGAATAGCTTTAAGTAAGTGCAAAACATTGTGTTGGCCTGATGGAAGGTAAAGCCTGTTTCCTGCTTTCAGGTACCTTACAAGCTACTGGGGGAGTATAAGTCTCCACAAAAACTGTGGACCATTACTCAGGGGTGCTTTTACCTCCACTTCCAATCCGCCTCTGGCTACCGAGTAGTGGCTCCAAGAGCATCACATTTAGCCACAATGTACACAGGCATGCTTACTGAGCCACATGGCTGCAAAAAATGGTCCCAGAGCCAAAAGATGTGGGATTCTAGCAAGACCATTTTACTTCTGGCACAGTTCCAGGCTTCCTAGTCTTATGGAATTACCCTGCACTGCCATTCCCCTTAGCATTGAGATGCTGACAGTCTAATCACTAAGACTACTTGCTCTCAGCTTTACTGTTTCATGCCCAGAACAAAACTTAATTCATGTTAGGGATTTTACTTCCTCAGATTTCAAAGCCCAATTCTGGAATTCAAGAGAGTGTGAACTAGGTAGAGAGACCTCTACCTTCCACAAACCCAAAGCTTTCCCAATTCTCTATATATCCTAAAACAGCGGTTCCTAATCTTTTTAGCACCAGGGACTAGTTTCATAGATGACAATGTTTCCACTAGGGGAGGAGATGGGTAAGGAGAGGCCTGGTGATCTGACAGGAGGCAGAGCTCAGGCAGTAATGGGAGCAGATGTAAATACAGATGGAGTTTCACTCTGTACCTATCCATGGCTGGGGGCTGGGTCCCCTGCCCTAAAAGACAGCTATTATAAACTAAGGTATCTGGAAGGTTTGATCTATTGGTTTTGTATCCTGAATGTTTTTCAATTCCTTTTCACTTTAAAAATTCTCATCACAGTTGGGTGCTGTGGTGCATACTTGTAATCCCAGTGACTCAGTAGGCAGAGGCAGGAGGATCTCAACTTCAAGTCCAAAGGCAGCCTGTGTAATTTAGTGAGACCCTGTTTCAAGATAAAAAATAAATTTAAAAATGGGCTGGAGGTGCAGCTCAATGGTAGAGCACTTGCAAAGTGTGCATGAGGCTCTGCATTCAACCCCCAGGTACCGCCAAAAAAAAAAAAAATTTTTTTTTTAAAGAGCCTGGGGGTACAGCTAGTGGTTGAGCACTTGCAAAGTGTACACAAGGCCCTGAGTTCAATCCCTCAGTACTGGGAAAAAAAAAAAAAAATCTCATCTCCCTAAGGTCTACTAAATCACCCATAAGGCATTCTTCAGTCTCCCCACTCCTTCTTTCTTGCATTTTCCCCAGTGAAGGCTGATTTAAGGCCATAAAACAAATAATTTCACACTTTTAATGTAAACTCCAGAAACAAACTATTAGTAATATTTATCCGATCCCTATTTTCCACCTATTATAGACAGATAAAATCCAGGCTACTTGGAAGCACAAATAAAGAGCACAATTATAAAACTTAAGTCTCAAAGTTTCTGTTGATTCTAGGAAAATTCCCAGGAGGAATTCAATAAGGGCCTACCTCAGTGATTCCCTTGAAGGTGTGGTCCTCTTTCTTTGCTTGTTAAACTCTTTTTTTTTTTTTTTTTTTTTTTTTGTAAGTTTGCTTTTGGACAGGGAACAGCCATGTGAGATTTTTGGAGGATGGAAATGATAGAAATAGATTGAAAACATGGAAGTACCAGAAATTCATTTTAACATGAAATCAGTCATTACCTCAATATTATTTCTAACATAAGTAAGCAATATCACAAAAATTGGATGACATCTATTTCTCCATCCTTTAACTTTCACCTCAAGTACATCTTCAGGAAGCCTTCTATGCCCTACATTTAGGCCCAACCAACTTGGCTGAGCACTTTATTAGTATGTCTCATAATACCCTCAAACTCTCTTTCTGTAGTATGCCTCAAAATGGTAACTGAATACTTATATATGTGTCTTTCCCAACACAATATTAGCTGTACTAAAATGAGGACTATGCTTCTCTTTTCCATGATGGTATCCACAAGGCTTAGCATATTACTAGATATTCAATAAATAATTATTAACACCCCCACACATCTATCAGTTTGCCACACTGTGAGGGCTTGCGTGTTGTGATGAGGCTGAGAGCTCTGCCACTGTAACCTCGGACATGAGCAAGGTTACCCATTGTGGACAGGTTTTCAGCTGAGCTTCCAGACTAAGACAGACTAGGGAGTAGGACCTGGCGAACCACTCCCGAAACAACTAGCCATTGAAAACCCTATGGATAGCAAAGAAACACTGTCAGAAATAGTGCTGTAAAATGAGGCCCCAGGTTGGAAGGCACTTAAAAGACTACTGGGGAAGAGTTGCCTCCTCCAACGAGAGTCTACCATGATGACAGAAATGGAGTAAAGCCCCAGGGTGCTCAACTTGCTGATGTGTGGCACGACTCAAAATGAGGAGAAGCAACTCTCAACATCCATTAATAATTGGAACATGGAATGTACGAAGTATGAATCTAGGCAAATTAGAAATTGTTAAAAGAGAAATGGAGCGCATAAACATTGACATTCTAGGCATCAGTGAGCTAAAATGGACTGGCATAGGCCATTTTGAGTCAGACAGTCATATGGGCTACTATGCTGGGAATGATAAACTAAAGAGAAATGGGGTTCCATTCATCATCAAAAAAGACATTTCAAGATCTGTCATGAAATACAATGTTGTCAGTGATAGAATAATATCCATACGCCTAAAAGGAAGGCCAGTTAATATGACTATTATTCAAATTTATGCACCCACCACCAAGGCCACAAATGAAGAAAGGGAAGACTTCTATCAGCTTCTGCAATCTGAAATAGATCAAACATGCAATCAAGACATACTGATAATCACTGGTGACTGGAATGCAAAGGTTGGAAACAAACAAGAAG
>VMDO01031511.1:0-20023 GCA_007922755.1 Pedetes capensis
AATAGGAATTAAATGGTCAAATGCTTATTTAAAAAAGAAAGCCTATTGTTTTCAGTAATTTTGTTTTGATAGTGTTCCCTTGCAAATGTGTTTGAAGCTTAGGAAAAAGAATCCAACCAGCAGCAGCAGCAAAGCCACAAAGTGAATCACTGGTCTCAAAACTGTCTCCCTATCTTGATTTGCATATTGATTTTATTTAGTGATTCTGGGTCCTTCATATTCTCTTCTAATGATAGTTGACTACAAGTTTATTTTAACAGAAAACCATCACTGACTTTCCACAATTATTTTTATAATAGATAAATACTTTATTTTTATAGAGTATTTTTATAATGGATAAATATTCTATTAATACTCTAATTTTTCAAATTAACATCTCTGCCTTTTGCAAAATACACTACTTAATGAATTTTGGTCCACATTACTCTCCTTGAAACAAGTCTCAATAAGATTCGCCAGTTTGAATTTCATAATCTTATTTTGTAGCAAAATTGACATCCCCTCCATTTAGATTCATAGACTTGATACCAGTTATCAATTCTGATGACTAGTTAGTTAACATGGAAAAATGATTTCGTGCTCTTTGAGACATTGCCTCCATTTAAACTTATAGACTTGATACAAAATATAAATTCTGATGACTGATTAACATGAAAAAATAATTTTGTCCTCATCCAGACCCACACTTTACTGCCTGAGTTAGCATTATTAATGCATTGCTATTGGAACTCCTTCAGAGAATATGTGTACCTTAGAGGCATCAATGTGTCTTTTTCTCATGAGTAATAGAAAAAGAGAAAAAGTTTAATATTTTGAATGTGTTTAGATATTTACTGAATTATAATTAATTAGTATGGGAGAAGGATGTGGCAACTCACTCCCAAGGCAATCCCGAAACAATCTGCCATTGAAAACCCTATGAGGGTCGCTATGAGTCGGACAGGACTGACAGCACCTAACAACAACAACAACAATTAATTAGTATTCTGATTTCATTCCTAATATGCTGCTGCTCTTTTGTTTGAAAATAAATGAGGAGAAGAGAAACTGAGCTTTTAAGACTGAATGATCTACAGACAATCTCGTTAATGTGCCAGGTCATTTCATCAGCATCCAGATGTTTAATGCACACTGACAAAGCCCTTGTGATCGCATCACCTGCTAGAGAAAGGAGAATTTAGATGACCACCCTGGCAAAGGGGAGAGGGCAGTGACTGAAGGCCCCAGGGCTCCAGGGTCCCAGGGAACTGCAATTCACAGTCAGGTCAGGGCCAATCACCTAAGAGTGGCCAGGAGGACAGATGATGGCCTTTTAAGGAAAATAGGAACCACCATTGGTGCTTCATGGTGAAAAACAAGGGAATTTTGGTTAATACTCTCTTACAAAGATGATCTGGAAAGAAATGATAGAACTCATATCCCATAAAATTACACATTATCAAGAAGAAACACACAGAAAGGCAGGGGCAGCCCCTCCGCAGTTTCTCTCTCCCTCTCCCACTGCTTGAATATGGCTGAATCAACTCTCAGTCCTCTACTGCCAAGATACACAGCAAGTGCACAAGATGTGATTCTGAGTTATCTTCCACATATTTTTCTCCTTAGTCCATTCCTCCTTCTCTTTCATCTTCTCTTCCTCCTCCTTCAGTTAATATTAATCATGTCTTCTAATAGGATGTCCTCTTTGGACTCTGAGTCCCATCTACTAACTTCCTGCAATGACATTTAGCCAAGAATTAACGTTTGTCCAGTACTAGAGGCATACTAACAACAAACAAGATTTCTGCTTTCCTAGGATCTCCAAGAAAGTTCAGAATGTAGTTAAAAAATTAGTAAATGGGACCAAAAGAATTGCAAACTAAGTACAAAGAAGAAAGTGGGCAGGGGGGTTTGCAGAGAATAAGAGACCACCTTCAGATACTATTCCTCTTATCCTGATCAGGTGACAATATCATCCCTCAAGAAGAGAGGAAGCTCACAAAACCCAGAGCTGACAGAGAGCTTGCTTGAAGAAAGAACAGCTCAAGGAGGCTACCAGGCAGCAGAGTGGAGCGTGTTTAGGGAAGAGGCAGAAAGGACGTGAGAACCACTGTGGTAAATAAACCACAAAGGACTGTAAGGAGCAGCCACCAGGGAGTTCCAGCCATTCTGCTGAGCCCTATCCACCACCAAAAAGTGTATGGAGTTCACTCTATACACAGTGGTTTTGTTCAGAGAAGATATTTACAAATTTAATACTTGTATTTTTTATTGTGAAATAGAACACATCTGTATTTATATGTAGTTCTACAGCCATAATACCTTAGCATCCGATCCTTTCCAATCTCTGAAGCTAAGCAGAGTTGGTCCTGGTCAGTACTTGGATGGGAGACCACTGCGAATACCAGGTGCTATAATCTTGGGAGAAGGAACCAGCAACCCACTACCAAAAAACAATCAGCCAGTGAAAACCCCATGAATAGCAGAGAAGCACTAGCAATAGTGTTGGGCCTGGCACAGTATTGGGGATGGTTTTGTCTATTGTGTATAGTGTGGCTATGAGCTGAATTCAATTCAACAGAGCCTAAAAACTATATATATATACATATATATATATACATATATATATATATATATATATATATATATATATATATATATATAAATAGTTAATGCATTCACATGCAAAGACACATACAACATAACAGTGTGCATTAATTATTATAAGTATGCAGTTGTAAACTGCATGACTTCCCTAGTCTTTAAACTTTACATAAATGGAATTATTCTTAGTGTCTGGCTCCTTTTGATAAATATTACTGGTATAAGTTCAAAATCATTTTAGAAATTCATCCATCTTATTTTATCCATGTTGCTGCATAAACCTCAAATTTGTGAGTTTTTATTGTTCATTTTTATTCTGTGTGCGCCTCTTTTTCAATTTAGTGTCTGTGGGCACTTCTGATGTACATTGGATTGGTCTGATTTGGGTCTGCTGTGAGCCTTCCTGATGGGAACATCTTTCTACCTGTCCCCTGGGCATGCGTGTGTGCATTCTTGCTGGTGTACTGCTGAAAATAGGGCTGCTGCATCTCTTCAACATTAAGAAGCAGTGCCTCTTCTTCTCAAAGTGGCTTTACCAATTACAGTTTGCTGTATGTGAGGTCTCATTGCTCCACAGCCTCACCACCCATTGGTACTGAAATTCATTGTAATTTTAGTTCTTATGTTGGATGTGTTTATTTTTTAAATGGTTGCCATGGATGTTGCATGCTGGAGCAAGATAAAATTGACATCCAAGGCAAGTTCTGAGGATGGAGCTAACAAGACCTGTCAGTTGATTGGATATAAAAAGTTAAGAAAAGGGAGATGTTAAGTTATGACTGCCACATTTCTGGCTGTAGCAACTGCATGATTAGGATACTATTTCCTGCAATAGAGAAGACTGGAACTAAAGAGAACTGGAGTTTAGTGGATCTTCTGTTTATTTGAACATGTCATGTATGAGATATCAATTAGGAAAACACTTGATGCCAAGTGGATATTTTAATATATTAGTCCAGAGCTCAGAGGATATCAAAGGACAGGTTTTATTACTATTTGGAGAATGATATATTTGGGTAGAAATACACATACATATGAAACCGAGTTTAAATCTAGCTCTGAGATAATCTAACATTTCAATGATCTTCGGGAAGGAGAAAAGCCAGAAAGTAGTAGCAAGGAAAAAAGGGAGCAAATGAAGAATATAGTATTTAAACAAAACAAAAAAACAATAAGGCAGCAATTCAGGGAGATTGATAAATTGTAAACTTATGCATAAGTTAAAAAAAAAAATATCCTGTGGATGTATCTACAGAGAGACTGGTAAATTAGAGAAGAATGGTTTTACTGGCTGGGTAGGAAGACAAGCAGGTTTATAATGAGCTGAAAAAAGGACTTTGGAAGCTTGAGACAATATGTGGAAATTACTTTCTAGTTCTTTGCAGAAAGGAGAAGAAAAATGGGCCAGAAGGAGGGAGAAGGGCCAAGGCAATTTTTTATAAAGATGAAAAGTACAAGAATAATTTTATGTTCTGATATAATGAATTAAGAAGAAGAGATAAACTGGTGATGCAGAAAAAATGGTAAAAAGAAAGAAGCAAAATCATGGTGAAAGGTGGAGGTATTGTAGGTTCAGAGCAGAAGTGAAAGGCCTGCCTTTGAAAGGAGCAGGATAAGGATGATGGGGAGTGACATGGGAAAAGGACAGATGTGGCAGAAGATTCCAGCAAATGTCCTTGAGCATCTCCACTTCTGAACAAAGTAAGAGTGAGTTTTTTAAGGTGATAGAGAGAAGACAATGACTACGGAGGCAAATAAAACAAAAAATTTACCTTTTCCAGGAAGGCATAACATTGAAAGCTGTGATCCTATGAACTGTATTAAGTATGAATGAAAATATAGATCAAATCACCACAGTGGACTTTCTCCAACAATGTTCAAATATTAATGTGATTGTTATGAATGTGGTTAGCTAAACTAGATGCAGAAACAGAATCACTGACAAACAGCAGGTGAACCGAGTAGGAATGTCTTTTCCTGTCTCATGATAGGAGGTGTAGGGATAAGTACCCACTGGTACTGATTCAGCTGCTAAGTAGTGCCATTGGGGTGCAAACCTTTTCCTATCTTTTTTTCCTACCATGCTCAGCACAGTGGCTTTTGTCCTCATTATACCAGCATTAGTGGCAAGAACAAGAAGGATAGGGATTCAACAGCTTTGGTAATTTTCTTTTATGAAACAAAAAAGGATTTCCAAAAAAAAAAAAAAAAAAGCCACCAGACCTCTACTTATATCTCAGTGGATAGTCCTATGGCACACAACCAACTGTAGCTGCAAGGGAACCAGGTAATATGAACATCTGAAGGCTATTACCTTAAACAGAACTATGGTTCAGTTGGTGAAGAAGAATGAGAGAAAGAACATAAAAAAATTAGCCATAACCACCACACTTAAGGATGGTGGATATTTGAGTGCAACCATATTAGAGCTCCTAGGTTAATTTAATAGAGGAAGAGAGAAGAGAGAGTAACTGCAAGAGAGTAATTATCTGAGCTAAAAAGGATAATGTTGACCACCATAGAGGGTAATGAAAACAAAAACATAACATATTGTGTATTTTGTGAGAAATCTGCAAAAAGAGTTTAAAGACAATGTTTAGTCAATGCCTCTACTTTGGACAAGAATATACTCACTTTTTTATGTAATTTCTAGTATTTGCTTATTTCTAAACAACCATAAATGTTCCAGAACATATCTTACATCTAAAATAAAAAATTGACCAATCCAACCAATTATAGAGGACTAATTTTTAAATTTGGGATAAGGACTTGGCAATCCACTCCCTAGGCAATCCTGAAACAGTCAGCCATTGAAAACCCTATGAGGGTTGCTATGAGTTGGACATGACTCGACAGCACCTAACAACAACAATTTTTAAATTGCCTCCAGGTGTAGCTCTGTGGCATCCAATCCTGTCAGATCTCAGAAGCTAAGTAGCATCAGGCCTAGTTAGTACTTGGATGGGAGAGCTCCTGGGAACACCAGATACCATAGGCTTGGGAGAAGGACCCAGCAACCCACTCCCAAAAGCCAGTCCACCACAGAAAACTCTATGAATAGCAAAGAAGCACTGACAACAGTGTTTCACCTGTTGTACATAGGGTCACTAGGAGTCGGATACTGATTCAACTGTACCTAACAACAAGCACAACAATTTTTAAATGCATTCATTCTGAAAGATTATAGTATATCCTATCGATTTAGCTCAGTTGGTAGAGCACTGCACTGCAGTCTCTGAGGATCCAAGTTCAATTCCCAGCACCACAAAAATGGGAGAAGGGCCTGGCAATCCACTCCCAAGGCAATCCCGAAACAGTCAGCTATTGAAAACCCTATGAGGGTCGCTATGAGTTGGATACTGACTCGACGGCACCTAACAACAACAACAACAATCATGCATTGATTTTTTAATCATCAAAATGAAATAAAATACTTATTTCCCTCCAAATTACCATTTTTCTTTGATGATACAGGCTTTTTAAATGAATCATATATTGTATATATTATATATTAAATCACATGGAAGTTCTAAACTCCATCTAGACTAAACCAATGGTATCAGTAGACAAGTAATCACCAACTAAACCAACAGTATCAGTAGATAAGTAAACTTGATTATCTTTCCTTAATCATCAAATTTTGGAACCATCATGAGCAGCACAGACTCTTAGGTATACCATTCCCAGCAATGGCCTCATGTAAGCAAATGCTGAGAAATTCTTCAATATCTGATGAATCTCTTTCTGTTTTGCCTGGCTATTCTGGCTATTAGATATAATTTGGTACCAAAGTGGTTTTTAACAAGAGAAATAGTGGGTCCTCTCATGGCTTGATTACAGGTAATAAACCTAGTCTAATACACACCAAATTCACCAAAGTGGTGAAATAGTTCCAAGGTTTAGGTAAATGAGGATAGTTTGTTGCCTACAATACTCAAGTTCCAATGAGTTGCTTCCCCCTCCTAGAAGAATAAATCCATCTTTTCCCCTCTTGGTCCTACACATAATGTAATAATATTAATGTCAATGATGGTAGATACCATGTATGGAGTCCTTGTTGTGTGCCAGGTGCTCTCCTGGGGTCTCTGTGTGCTTCTCTCATTCAGTCCTCATAACCATCTGAATGGTTCATATGAGAATCATCCATATTCTACAGAGGGAGGTGAGGCTGGCAGAGAGTAACACTCCTGAAATGACAAAACTAAAATTAATGAAGCCAAGGTGGTGATTGTTGTGTTGGGTGCTGTTGAGTCAGATCCAACTCATAGCAACTCCATGTATAACAGAATTAAACACTACCCAACACTGTGCCATGCACAAGACCTCTTTATGTTTGAGCCTATTGTTGCAGTCACCGTTCCTTCTTATTTTGAGTTGTGCCAAATCGGCAAATGGAGGTCCCTGGAGTTTTACTCCATTCCCATCATTAAGGTCAACCCTACTTTGAGGAAACAACTCTTCCCCAGGCATTTCTTGAATGCCTTCCAGCCCAGGGGGCTCATTTTCCAGCACTATATTTGACAATGCTTCTCTGCTATCTGTAGGGTTTTCAATGGCTAAGTATTTTGGAAGTGGGCTGCCGGGTCCTTCTCTCTAGTGTGTCTTAATCTGGAAACTCAGCTCAAATCTGTCCTTGATGGGTGACCCTGCAGGTGTCTGAAATACTGGTGGCATAGCTTTCAGCATCACAGCAACATGCGAGCCCCCATAGTATGACAAGCTGACAGACAAATGGAAGAAGTCAGGGTTAGAACTCAGTAAATCATATTTCAGAACATATTATTTCAAGGATGATTTCATCCTCATCCCACTCTTTAATATATAAGTAAAAGTTACACTTCCTGTTCATTTTGCTAATTGGCATACATAATTTGTGTGTGTGTGTGTGTGTGTGTGTGTGTGTGTGCATGTGCACGTAGAATGAGAGTCATTCATTTACTTCCAAACCCAAGCTTTCAGTTGTCCTGCAGAACTAAGGGAGATGGGTTATAAACTTCCCGAATTACTCAGCTGTCTGCCCTGATAAATTCAGCCAGGGATTGTCAGATTCTTGTTACTCTGCAGTCTTAGAAATAAATTCTCAGAAGAAATAAGTTCAAGGGAGAAAGAAACAATAAAATCAAAATTTTGTTGAAACTTAAATCTATACATAAATTTATAAATTTAACATACACAGTGCAGCATCACAGGGCTGCCTTGGTTTCAAAAGACAAATGTTAACATTCTAAGTTATTTGTCAGTGCTTGATGATCATGCCCGCCTTTTAATTTTTCTGGCATCCATTTCTTTGTATCTCTGTGGATTCTGTGTATTATCGCCCTCTAAGGGAAAAGATAAAAAATAATATCACACATCTCCCATATATTCATAAAGTAGTGAGCACCACTGCTGAATCTGAGCACTTCTGAATAGCAGGTAGAATGCCCTAACACAAAGGCAGGCATCTTTTTCAGTAGTTTGCTGGTCCTTTAGCCATTTTTTTCCAAATTGAATGTGCCATTTACATTTAGACTAGCTGCCCATCTTCATTCTTCTCCAAGTGCTATTAAGGGAACAGCCCATATAATATAGTAACTTTGATTTTTTTTCCTGAGGATCAATCTTGTTAGTGGGGAAACTTGCCAAAACTTACTACCACATTTTAAACTATTAGCCAGGATCTCATGATAAACCCACACAAGCGGAAATTGTTCTATTCACTGCTATTTATCTTTACAATATTGTGATAAAAGAATTGCAGTGTACAATACTCAGAAAACCTCACCATAAACAGTGCAGTTCTAAAGAAAAATTATAATCGATTCCCGACCTAGTTCACTGACTCCTATTCAGACTTGAAAAGCAAAATTGATAAAATTTCTAAAACCAGGAAACACAGGACTTTTCATTATGAAACATGTCTTCTGTGTGCAAATTGCCAAACATAGTGAGCCTGCCATTGGACAGGAAGGTGACTGTGGATTCATACATGGCAAATTGAGTATCACACAGTGAGACAAAAACAAGGTAAATTTAAATTGTTGTATGTGTGAAAACAAAGAAAATCTTTGTTTACTTAAAATGTCTAAGCTTTTGTGGAGAATTAGCCAGTTAGTGCCCTGAATCACCCACACATATGTCGTATTAAAATTATAGTCTGTTCTTGTAGGGTTTCTGTTTCTGTGATATACAGCAGCTCATCAGACAATGGCAAACAGGTGTGATGTAAACTTCATGCCCACAGCATGGGTGCAACTTATGCTGACAGAACTGCTTAAAATGAGTTGCAGAGGGACACAAGATGCCCAAGCACCTGAAGTTCCTCTGCACACTTGATTGTGGTCTTGGAAATGAGTATTACATGCTCATCCCCACTCTATTACATTGTTGTTGTTGGTAGGTGCTGTCAAGTTGTGTCCAACTCATAGCGACCCTTATAGGGTTTTCAATGGATAATTATTTTGGGATTGCTTCAGGAGTGGATTGACGTGCCCTTCTCAGATTTTTTTGTGATGCTGGGAATTGAACTCGGGACCACAAAGACAGCAGAGCAGCGCTCTACCAACTGAGCTAAATCCCAACCCACTCTAAGACACGTACCTTGAATATTGTATATCTTTCACCTTTGCTTATCCTTCTTCTAAAATGTTCTTTTCATCTTTTAGAAGAGAAAAAAATTCCTATATTTATTGTAATATTTCTTTATTAAAAGGTAACATCTTTATTTGTGCTAGCATTGGGTTTTGTAAGATTGTGATTGTTTTTACTTCATTCTGATTATACAGTTGCAGAGTTTGGATGGCTTACCTAGCATTATTTTTCCTCATCAGCCCCATTATTTTTACAAAGTAATTCTTCAAGGTTTCTCAGGAACACATCTATTGCAATATATATGAGTAATATGCATATGAAGACTCTCATAAGACTTTTCTTCAATTTAGGAATGCTAGTACCTTTCATAAAGAATTAGATTATCTGGTGAACACAGTAAACTGCGAAATTTCCCTTTTTAAATTTGAGAACTGTAGAGAAATGTAGGGTTCATTCTATCAAGTACATGAAATTTGATATGTGTTTTTATATTAAACATAAGTCTGGCTTCCTCAAGATGTGTGTTGATGATGGTGGGTATAGGTATTTCATCTTCCTTCTCCATTCCTTTTGTAATCTTGATGCTCCATATGTATCCTTCTAAACTACTGTTAGTAAAGAAAAGAATAGGAAGCAATCCAGAAACAATCAGCCATTAAAAACCCTATAAGGGTCACTATGAGTCAGACCTGACTTGATGGCACCTAACAACATCAATGAAGAAAGAACAGAAACACATATATTTGTATATATACATAAATTCACATACATGTATATAAATAATACACATATGCAGATAGATATACTCTATATTTAAAGTTACTTGGTTATTTAAGTGGAAGCTAAATGTAAGTAGCGGTGGAAGGAGTCCAAAAAAATCATTTGGCATTAAATAGAAAGGACCAATTGACTATCTGTCTCTTTATAACTTTTACACTGGTTGTTGTGTGGTTGTGAAAAAAGTTTCTATTGCCCTACTAGGATACCATTTGTTACCTTGGAATAGTACCAACATTTCCTACAAGGCATCCTGGATTCATTAAGAAGTTAGTACATTCTCTCAAAATCCCTAACTTACCCCCAGCGAGCATTAACAGACCAAGAGAATCTGAGTCAGCAAGTCATAAACTTTGTATATACACAAGTGAAAGAGAGGAACTGGAGGCATAGCGTGTTCCAGTTGTAAAAAGTAAGCTGTCACCAAGACATACAATAAAAGAGTTTAAGCAACCTCTATCATCACAGCTACACAAACGTCCAAAATGTGAGAGAGACAAAGTCGAGTCTTCTTGATTAACATGGGATAAGGTTGTAAATTTCATATGCGTTATTCATACATTCCTTCATTGGTGATTCACCTAGATCCCCTTTGCCAGGAGCCACACTATGAGAATTGCCTGCCAAAAGTTCACACCCTTCCCTTCTTAAGAATTGCTCGAGCTCATGGCATACCAATGACTGGCTCATGCTGGACGGGGGTTTACCATGGGATAACTAACTGTTCGGTGCAATTCATGCCCCAGAGCTCCCCATGGGATTAGGCTGAGGGCAGGTGACCAACAGTTCTGGTCTTCCTTGAGCTGTCCAGGTTTTAGCACTGAAAGTTCTGGGAAACACCCGTCACAGGCAGGTGGAATAGTGGATACCTCTAGAACGGAACTCACATGTTTTTATTCACTCTTCCTCCCAAGTCCTGCTTCTCTTCTCTTCAGAGCCCCGACTAGATAAGCCACAGACACAAGAAATCTCATCTCAGGTGCTGCATCTGGAAAACTCAACCTCAAACACCCACTTCCCGCATGCTAACACCACTTTGAGGTCCTCAACAAGGCAGGCAAGGTGACTGCCATTAAAGAACTTACATTCTAGTGATAAAATAATTTTACATAGATGATCCAAGAAGGAAACACAGAATGACTGGAAACAGGTAAACATAACCAAATAGAGTTGTCAGGGGGAAGGCCTCCATGAGGAACAATAGCTAGGCTTTGTCTAAAATGTTGAGAAGCCTCAACTGTATGAAGACATAGAAAAAGAATGTTATAGGCCGAAGGAGCAGCAGGTGCAAGTGTCCTAGGGCAGAACATGCTTGGTTTGCATTAGCAGGGACCCTCCTTCTCTATTCCTGATGTTTCTTCCAATGAAGCCTAGTTGGTTGATATAATTCCTGGCATCTCTCCTCCCTCGATTCTCTTTGCCCTTGCATAGGTTCAGTTTACCCCAGGGGTAAATTTAGGCAGAATAATAGTTTGAGTTCAAAACATTTGCAACCTTTCTCTTTGTGGCGACCTGCAAGCCCTAAGGGAACAAGCTTTTTTTGTTTGATTTATTGCTTTTTCAGAAGAAATTCTGCCCGCTTGGGAGTGGGAAAAGCATGGATGTCACCCGTGACCGTTCTGGTTTAGTCCACCCAGCCTTGAGATTCAGAATTATACATCCACAGCCTGAACAGGCCAAGACATCCAATCTTGCCCTCTGTAGGAATCAAGGTGACATTTCTACTCCTCCATCACTCAGTCATGCCATCATTTGGTCCTCAATTTGTTCAGAACTTAGATGGGCACTGTTGTGCCCTTCCTCGGAGGCAGGTGGTAGGTGCCGATCACCAAGTCTGTGCAATGGACGAGTCTCCCAACTACAGGAAGAAGGTAAGATGCTAACCAGCCGAAACATGACAAGCATCTATTAAATCCATAAAACTCTGCAATGACTTTTTTTTTTATAAACAAAGTCCAGCACTACATCCTTACAAGAATCAGCCTCTCTCTAACTGAATATCTTGTCCTCCCTGATCAGTATTTCCCCATTGCAGTGTCCTCTTTAGGTTCTTGAAAACACACCAGGCTTTCTTATCTAAGCACCTTTATGCATGCCATCCACTGTCTGATATTATCTTACCATTTCTGCTCACCACTGTCATGTCTGGATCTATGTTATTTATGGCTCAGCCTCAGTATCATTCCAGACCACACTATCACAAAATGCTCAAGTTTACCATGATGCTCTTTGGCAGCGTGGTGTGCTTCCTTCATGTTTTTTTACAACAGTCTGTGAATACCTCAGTGTTTGTTTACTTGTGAGCTACCTCTGCTCCCTAGTAGTCTGTAAACTCAGTGAGATGACAGGAAACCTTTCTAGTCTTCTCTTTTGCCCTAGCACCTAGTATGGTTCTGGGCACAGAAAAGATACTCAGTATTTGTTGGCTACTTAAAAGAATGCAGTTTCTCAGAGGCACGCTCAAGGAGAAGACCCGGATCTTCAAACCAGATCCTGCAACATATCTCCATGGGTTGCATCAGAAGAGAAAGACACAGGGAAAAGGTTCCTGGAGCCCACTCCTACTTCACACAGAGCATCTCTTCTCACATCTTTTACAATTTAAACTTCTTGGCAATATTTCATTTAAAGGATTTGCATCTAAGCGAAGTTTACAAATGAAGATTTAACTGGAAGGAAGGGAAATTATTAGAAGAAGTGAGGACTTTGATAATCCTGATAAATATTCTAGGCAGGGATGAATAGCATATATAGATCATTATGATTCAAGTTAACCTATATCTTTTCTAAATCTTTTTGAATAAAGTATTTTTCTGGGAAATCACTAGTAGTGTTAAGCTAAGTCTGAATCTGTGTATAATGTTTATGCATATCTTAGCATTTATTTCACTATAGAGAAGTTTTATGTCTATTAGAAAGCAATTAATAATTCAAAAATATATCAGTGTCTTCGGGTAGAAGACAGGCTGCATGTGAACAGGGACCAGGTTCATTTTTTCCCTCCACTATCCCCTGCCTTTGGAGCAGTGAGTGCCACATTGAATATGGCTAATCTGAAAGGGGTGAGGAGGATACACAGAGGCAGGGCTCACAGTAGAGGCTTGGCATAAAGTCTCAGAGATAGAGTACAGTAAGGATGGTCATCCAAACAGAAAGGGCAGAGGTAAAAGATTAATTAATTGTTGTTGTTATGGCCATTAAGTCAGATCTGATTCATAGAGACCCATAGAGACAAAAAACAAAATACTACGTGACACAGTGCCATGCCTGGCTCTACTGTCAGTGCTTCTCGGCTATTCATATGGTTTTCAATGGCTGATTGTTTTGGGAGTGGGCTGCCAGTTTCTTCTCCCAAGGCTACAGCAGCCAGTATTCCCAGGGGGTCTCCCATCCAAGTACTGACAACAATAATTATATTGAGTGAGTATTAGTTCAATGAATAAACATATTAAGGATTTCAGCAGTTGGGTCTTTCACTGATGGAGAAAAGACTTACCCATATGAAAACTGAATTGGTTGAATCTCAAATAGGTTGACATAGATATAGATAGATATACATGACACCCTCAGGCACACACACACACACACACACACACACTAGGTCTGCCCTCTGACAAAGCCCAGGAGTACTGACAACCCCAAAGCAGTCAGCACATCTAGTGCACAGATCTTGGTTTCTAAACACCATGCTCTTCTAAGGGCTGGGATTTAGCTCAGTTGGTAGAGCACTGCGCTGCAGTCTCTGAGGTCCTGAATTCAATTCCCGGCATCGCAAAAATGGGAGAAGGACCTGGCAATCCACTCCCAAGGCAATCCTGAAACAGTCAGCCATTGAAAACCCTATGAGGGTCGCTATGAGTCGGATACTGACTCGACAGCACCTAACAACAACATCATCCTCTTCTAAAAGGCTTATCCTAGGACTGGGGCAAGAGCAGAATTAGATGATCTTAGAATATCTTATGCTAGAAAGAAAGTAAGAAAGTTCTCTGAGCATAGTGGACATGACAAAAGAAACCACTGTCAACTTGAAAAGCCTCACACGGGTCAAAACAATGTGAACAACAAAATGAAAAATGATAATAACAACTTGCATCCATTGAACAAAATATGAATGCATGAATTGGCACCGATATAAATGGAAAACATAATTCTTCTTATGTTGTTGTTGGTAGGTGCCTTCAAGTCAGTGTCCAACTCATAGTGACCCTATGTACAACAGGCGAAACACTATTGTCAGTGCTTCTCTGCCATTCATAGGGTTTTCAATGTTGAATTGATTTTGGGGAGTGAGTTGCCAGGTTCTTCTCCCAAGACTACAGCATCTGGTGTTCCCAGGTGGTCTCCCATCCAAGTACTAACCAGACCCAACCCTGCTTAGCTTCTGAAATCTGATGGGATCGGACTCCACAGTGCTATGGCTGCAAGCCAATTCTTCTTATAGTAGAATATAAACCAATAAATGTAAACAGAACAAGAGAATTAGACAATCATCATGTGACAACCATCATAGTAATAATCCAGCAAAAGAATTTCAATGGATACAGAATGAATTAGCAAAAATTTGATGAGGATTTGGACATTTATGCATTTTCATTTACATTTCCATTATATACATTTTCATTACAAAGGGAAAAGATTAACCAGGTATCCATTGAAAAAACCTAGAAGTGATCAAAGTAAATATCAACAGTAACAGAACAATCACAATTATGTGCACTGATAGGGTAGTTAGAAGTACACAGCCCTTATATCTGTGGCATTCTTACCTAAAATGTACAGCCTGAATAAAATTATGAGGAAATATCTGATGAGCTCAACTTGGAGAATATTTTGAAACACAAGTCATCTGTAAATTTCTAAACTACTGAATGATGTCATAGAAGTCAAGGAAAGACAGAGGAACTGTTTCAGATTGAAGGAGGCTAAAAAGACGAGACAACTCAAAGCAAGATGTGATCATTTTGCTAGAAATGACATTATTGGAACAATTGGATAAATTTAAATGGGATGCGTGGAGTAGATGGTAGCAACATGTCAGTATTAATGACCTGAGCTGAATGGCTGTGTTGCACTTATGTAGAATGATGTCCTCATCTGTGGGAACACACACAAAAATATTAGGTGGTGATGGGATAGCATGGCAGCAGCTTAGTCTCAAATGATTTAGGGGGAAAATGTTCTTTGTACTAGACTTTTATCTAGGTTTGAAATTATTCCTAAACAACAACAAAAAAAATGTGTTAGTATTGCTTTACATCCTCTGAAAAACACAGACAGGCTATTGGTTCATAAAAATCAAGGCAAATTAAAATAATGTAGGATTTTTTTATGTAGGGTGTAAGAGGCTTTTATATTGATTAGCTATTTCTCCTTTTGTCTTAAAAATATACTTCTCATTTAGCAAATATTTATGGACCATGTCTTGTGTTCCATGCACTGTTCCAAAGACAGGAGATAATAAAGTGAATAAAATGAAACTTCTTCCTACTCTCATGGAGCCTGCGTTTTTGCTGGACGGTTAAACACTTAGCACATTTCTATCAGAGGGTGTGTGTGTGTGTGTGTCCATGGGTATTATGATAGTCTAGCAAAGAAGCCATACATAATTTTAAATAAAAAATTAATGAGAAAAAAGGTACACGTTCCCTTCCTTTCTAACCACTCTTGTTTTCTTCTTATGCCACCTGCCTGTATATCTGCTAATAGCATTCCAATAATTCAACAGAGTACAAAAGATAAAGGAAAAAATGTTTGACACATTCTTGATCTTTTTTAAAATGTGGATAAATCTTTGAGCATTTTAGTGGATTTGGAGAAATTTCTTATATAGAGAAGTTGTTATCCCAGGAAACTGACTCTGTGCCCACTTTCCAGGTGTCTAGGGGAGAAAAAAAAACCCTAAGATCAAGGAATATTTATTTAATTGGTTTTTCTTCTAGATGAGGACCGAACATACAGCAAAGGGAATGGACCTAATGCCCTTTTACTGTTTGGGGTGGAAATAAAGCATAATGGCGAAAGGAACTTTGGCAGAGCAGAGATTCCTTTGAAAAATGTAGTGATAGGCTCATGAGAATGGCAGGTGACCAAGGAAGTTACACGGTCATGCTCTTTTTTCTGAGCTTCATGCATGCAGTAATTCAGGGTACAGATTTTACACATCATGATATGTGTTCATTCCATCTGTTACAGAATTCCTCAGTTTATCATATGTTTTGTTTTGTTTTGCTTTAAAACTAGAGTAACACAGTATAAGTCTCTATCCCCTGAATGTAAGAAGGCAATCCCAAGACCACCATATGTAGAAAGGGCACCAAGCTTTTTTGTTCGGTTGTAATTCATCTGGTTTTCATTGCTTTATTGATGATATAAATAATACAAATTCATTGCAGAAAATTTAGAAAAACAGAAAGCAATTTTTATGAAAAAATATTCATCCATTTAGTCATTGCTGGTATTTTGATGTTTACTTGGTGATCATAGAGATACATATGCCACATACAAATGTATACCACATAAATATGTATATGTGTATATAAAACAATTTATGAAGTTATGTTGTCTTTGTGTGCAAAGCTTGGTAATGTGTTTTGTAAAATATGGAATGGTTCATTGAATTGTTGTTGTTGTTAGGTGCCGTCGAGTCGGTATCCGACTCATAGTGACCCTCTGTACAACAGGGGAAACACTATTGTCAGTGCTTCTCTGCTGTTCATAGGGTTTTCAATGGCAGATTGATTTTTGGGAGGGGGTTACCAGGTCCTTCTCCCAAGCCTACAGCTTCTGGTGTTCCCAGGCGGTCTCCCATCCAGGTACTAACCAGGCCCTACCCTGCTTAGCTTTCGAGATCTGACGGGATCGGATGCCCCAGAGCTACAGCTGCTACAGTTCATTGAATACAGTACCATAATTGTTTGAATTCAACCCTTATATTTTGGACAGTAAACTGATTCCAAAGTTTCTTACCATAAATAATGCCATAATATATAAATACATAGTAATTTAGAATATATTTTACTATTTTGAAAAATGGAATTGCTCATCCATAGAGTAAAATTCTTTTTAATTATAAATTATTTCTCTTTTTTATTTCCCATAATGATATTGTATGAGCTGGGATTTAGCTCAGTTGGTAGAGCTCTGCTCTACAGTCTCTGAGGTTCTGAGATTGATTCCCAGCACCACAAAAACAGGAGAGGGACATGGCACTCCACTCCTGAGGCAATCCCGAAACAACCAGCCATTGAAAACCCTAGAAGGGTCACTATAAGTCGGACACAACTCGATGCCACCTAACAACAATAACAATAATATTTTATAGTGAGAAATAAGTAGGTAGAATGCTAAGTATTTTGGAATTGTGGCTAATAACAAAGTGCCTACTTATTACCTATTTCTTACTGACCTAATGTAGAGTCACAAAAGACCATAACTCCCACAATTATTATTTTTAAAAGATATGTAATTGGAGGGGAAAAAACAGAGAGAAAGACAAACTCTAACTTCTCCATGGTGAATTCTGCATGGGACAAGGATTATAAGTGTTTTAGGGAATGGAATAAGAGAAAATCGAAACCACCAATTACATGTGGTTGTTATTGTTGTTGTTGTTGTTAGGTGCCATCGAGTTGGTATCCAACTCATAGCAACCCTCATAGGGTTTTCAATGGCTGACTGTTTCAGGATTGCCTAGGGAGTGGATTGCCAGGTCCTTCTCCCATTTTTGTGGTGCTGGGAATTGAACTCAGGACCTCAGAGTCTGCAGTGCAGCACTCTGCCAACTGAGCTAAATCCCAGCCATGTGGTTGTTATTAGAAGCCATCAAGTCAGGTCTGACTCATAGCAACCCTCACAGGGTTTCCAATGGTTGATTGTTTAGGGATTGCTTCAACAATGAATTACCATGTCCTCCTCCCACTTCTGTGGTGCTGGGTCCTCAGACAGTGCACCTGGGTCCTCAGACAGTGCACAGCAGCACTCTACCTCGTGAGCTAAGCCCCAGTCCCCAGTTACATGATGACCATCCATATGACATAACTTTTTTAAAAAAATAAATAAAAAGAGCATTTTTAGATTTACTAGGTGTGAATTGATATAGTTAGATGGGAAACTATATAATTTTTATGTTGACTAGATCCATTTTCAAAATGAAATAAATGTCAAACAGAAAACATATTTGAGTTCCTAAGAATTCTCCTTTCTAGGCTTAAAAACATTTGCAAAATGAGAGAAGGATGTGGCCATCCACTCCTGAAGCAATCTCCATCCACTCGGCCATTGAGAACCCTATGAGGGTCACGTGTTGTACCCAACTTGATGGCACATACCTAACCTAACCTAACTTAAAAAGGTTTGAGTCTCACCTCTCAGGATTTTGAAGCACAGTAATCCTCATATCAACTTGCTCTGTCTTTAGGTAGTTTCTAAATTTATTGCCTTCAGTTTTCCCACCTTAAAGTCTTTTTATGTAAGTATGCATTTTAATATGCATCTTTTGGAACATGGGGCCAGTTTACAATGACTCTGTTCTCCATGTCACCCTTCCACTGGCCAACCCACAGCAGTACTGAGCTTGGTTCTCAGCCACCACATTTGCTATATAGAGCTCTTCCTTGTAAGGTGCAGGTGATTGGACCTCAAGTATGCACTCGGGCCATGTGAGATCTACCCATCACTTCCACAAGAATTTGCACTTAGGGCCAAGAGATGTGATGATCAGACTAGAAAAGAGATGAGACGACATTCTGGAGACAGAGGAAGCCATCTGTGGTCTGTGCAGCTGTGGACCCAGCAGCTGCTAGAGAACAGAGAGAAGCCAAGCTGTGCAGGGTGCAGAGCCAATGTCAGGGGCCTGAATCCAGGTCCTGCCATTGTTATTCCTGCTGGAACCCTGTAAGTAAACCTTAGACCCTGTAAAGAACTTGTTTGTTTAAACTGTTCTATTATTCTTACCCATAAAATAACAATGAGAGCAATAAATATTGCCCACATTCCATAGCTGAGATGGCGTAAGTTTAGAGTGGCCCATCTCTTGTCACAATGCATGCAGTGAATTAGATTTGCACTCATGTGTCTAACCAGGGAGTTGAGTTTCATATTATTTTTGTATATACAGCATGTCACCTCCTACTGTACTACCCTAGATAATTAGTAATGAGTTTTAAATACATGTGCATAGGGGCTTGAAAGAGGGAGGATATATTATTTTATCATGCCCTTTTAGGACTTTGGGATTTTCCATTCAAAAGAAGGATACTTTCATGTATTCCACACTAATAATGGGGCCAGGGCAGCATGAGAATTGGAGAGGCAAGATGAAGCCTGGCCTGAGAAGCCAGGGCAGACAGAGAATAAGGCACAAACACTGAAGAGCTGGCCTCCGTTGGTATGCACACCAAGTCCTGGGGTCCTCCATGTTTACATGAGGTGCATATCCAAGGGGAAATATCACACGATGGTCAACATGGGCACAGCCTGGACACCAACAAGTCACAGTGCCCATTAACAGGACTGACCCCCAACTGCCCAGGCTGCATGTTGGCCAGGAACATTCTGGGAAAATTTAACAGTGCTCCCTCTTGCCCCTCCTTCTCAGGAAGACACAGTTTGCAAAATCATGGCGGCAGACTGGAGGCCACTGAAAATCTCAACTATGTTCACATTAGTCATAGACTATATGATTCATCTCTTGTCATATTTCACCTTCCCAAATTTACTAGAGACATAGATATCTCTGTGTCTTTAATTTTTAATTAAAAAATTAAAGTCTCCTCTGACCTTAATTTGAAGGAAAACTACAGAAGAACAACGAAAAATAGCAAGTAGAACTTGCTGCAGGTTTGGAAGTTAACTGACAAAGGCATAAGGACTATGGTAAGGAGGAAAGAAGAAAATCCAGTGAAATTTTCTTGAAATTGTTCTACTGAAGAGGTAATTTTTGCCAGGGGAAACGTAGCATCATTGCTGACAGAGTTTCCAACTGACTTCCTATTTTTTCCCTTTATTGATAAATTTTGGTGGGGTACAGAGTAATACAGCATTTTCTTTTCCATTGTGCAACTATTACATCCCTTTAGGTTACACATTCATC
>VMDO01031512.1:0-20011 GCA_007922755.1 Pedetes capensis
GGTACAGGTCACTATGAGTTGGACACCAACTTGACAGCACCTAACAACAACAACAGTCAGTCCAGTTGCTTTACCATTGCCTGTTCTCTCTCTCTTTCTATCCTCCTCTCTCTAACACACACACACACACACACACACACACACACACACACACACACACAGACAGGTGCCCCCTGTATGCACACACATGCACATTTATCTTTTTTTTGGTACTGGGGGTTAAACTCAGGGCCTCATGCCTGCATGGTTTGCAAATGTTGGACCACTGACCTGTACCCTCAGCCCAGTTTTTTTTTTTTTTTTTTTTTTTTTTTTTTTTTTTTTTTTTTTTTTACTTTTTGAGACAGGGTCTCACTAAATTATGCAGACTGCCTCTGGTCTTGAACTTGCAATCCTCCTGCCTCCGCCTCCTGAGCCACTGGGATTACAGGCATGCACCACAGCGCCCAGCACGTACATTATCTTTTGGAGCCATTTGATACTATGTTGGCCCTTTGCCCCCTAAATGTTTCAGTATAGATTTCCTAAGAGTAAAGAATAGATCTGGTTGCTGTCACCATGAGAAGCGGCAGACCACCAGGATTCAGAGTGTCCCTGCACACCCTTGCTGACTGCCAGAAAGCAGCTTGTCCCTGACGCTGAGCGTTTCTGCAGCCTGTCTCACAGGCAGTTAAGTCTGCCCGCGAGCGAGCACCGCGCTGACCACTCTATGAGTGTGCTCACCGACCAGGCTTGTTCATTGCTCCCTTGGGTGCTGAGGCTTTCACTCTGCATCTCTCAACTGTGATGGAGACCACTGCGCGTGTAGCTGCCAGCTGGTCCTGCCGCACTGCCCCCGGGTATTCGTGAGCAGGGGAGCAGCACCGCCACTGAGCTGACACTTCCGCTATTTGCTGTGCTGCTATGAGGCGCCATGAGTTGTCTGGGTCTTCTTATTTCCTTGCCGCAATTTGTAGAGTGACCATAGTAAGGTAACCTGCTCGCTTGCTTAGTCACCTCCTTTGGAGTCTCATTACCTTTTGCCATCTTTTAAGAAGTTGAGATTCGGGCCAAAGGAAGTGGTACAAAGTTCAGGATAGCACGGTAGGCAAGATCTTTTTAAAGGAAAAAAGGCAGCTGGGCACTGTGGCACACACCTGTAATCCCAGCGGCTCGGGAGGTGGAGGCAGGAGGATTGCAAGTTCGAGACCAGAGGCAGTCTGCACAATTTAGCAAGACCCTGTCTCATAAAAGTAAAAAATTTTGCCTGGGGGTGCAGCTCAGTGGTCCTGCAGTTGCAAAGCATGCAAGTGCGAGGCCGTGGGTTCAACCTCTAGTACTGTGGAAAAAGAAAGAAGGCAAAGGCTCATCGGCTGGGTTCAAGGACATTTTGATGCTCCCCATGGCTGGCAGCAACTATACTGGCCCAAGTGGAGCAGAGAAGAACAGTAAATGGTCCAGTCATGTCCTGCCTGGTAATGAAAATGAGCTGGGCCAATGCATACAGGCTGAGAGGGAAGGGTACAGGTTAATACACCGCTATGGCAGCCACCTGCTCTCCTATGGGAGAAGGGACTGGGAGACTCTCTGGGTCCCATCAGTGAGGAAGCACAGCTGCACCAAGTTCTAAGTCACAACTAGAAACATCTGGATGGCAACATGCCCCTGACAAGGTAGCAAAAGGTAGACCTACAGTGATAGGGAAGGGAAAGAAGACCAAGGATCCTTTGATCAACAGGCTGAGAAGCTGTTAGATGCTTGGCTCCTGCAGCATTGGGATGAAGGAGTTAGAAAGGTCATAGCCTTACCAGGGCAACAGTAGCACCCAGGCTATCTCACCTGAAACCAGTTATTTATGCCTCTGTGCAGACCAGATTTTCACTGAGACAGATTCATGCCCCACGGTGAGGTTTCCTATTCTGGACTATCTTTTGGCCAACCTGAGGAGACTTCCCCAAGGTCAACCAAATTGCATGAAATGTCGAGGACAGAGCTATCTGAAGGCTGAGGGCTGAAGTTGTAGATTTGGTCTTTGCTGGACAGAAAGAGCTTTACTCAGAGCAGGACTGCTGAGTTTTTAAGATGGCCCTTTGGTCTGCAAGGTGGAAGTCTTTACCACCTTTCTTACTAGGGGATCCTGGACTGGCAGTTACACTGGCTAAGACCATAAGATTACCAGGATAAAGATGTTGTTGTTAGGTGCCGTCGAGTAGTTATCCAACTCATAGGGACCCTGCATACAATAGGTGAAATACTATTGTCAGTGCTTCTCTGCTGTTCATAGGGTTTTCAATGGTGGATTGATTTTTGGGAGTGGGTTGCCGGGTCCTTCTCCCAAGTGTACAGCACCTGACGTTCTCAGGCAGTCTCCCATCCAAGTACTAATCAGGCCCGACCCTGCTTAGCTTCTGAGACCTGACGGGATCGGATGCCACAGGGCTACGGCTGCAGGCACGATAAAGATGGTACTCTCTAAACCCAATGACATCTCTGCAATCCACAACAAAGCCCAGGATGGGAAAGATGAACCCCCCTCCAAAGGGACCCTATCATAAGGCAGTGTAGATCTGCTTACGAAGACAGGGGTTACCGAAGAGACTGGTGGTGGGATGATCACCCAAGAAACTGAGTCCTAGTTTTGTACTATGGGGGGCTCTAAAAAGACAGGCTGTTCCCATAGGTGAAACTTCATGTACTTCCATGCACCCTAATTCTTTTGTGGAGATCAAGCTCCTAATGGAGGAACCAAGAAACCACTTGGATGTCTCAGAGCACAATGTTCCCCTAGAGCCTCTATTGCCTGGCACTGAAGGATCAGAGGCCTTATACCCTAAGGAGGGAACAAGGGGGAGGCACAAGGAGGAGGCCAGTGCTGGGTGGGGAGAAAAGAAACTTTATGTTGCTTTTCAACATCTCTGATCAAAACACTAAGCGCTAGGTTCTCCTGAGGCACAAGGACACATTTAATCAGACAG
The DNA here is from genome assembly GCA_007922755.1 of Pedetes capensis. NCBI lineage: Eukaryota > Metazoa > Chordata > Mammalia > Rodentia > Pedetidae > Pedetes > Pedetes capensis. The sequence goes on from VMDO01031512.1 coordinate 2,955, forward strand.
ATTTGAAACAGAATAAAATGCCACAGGAAGCAATTGTGACCATTGGGCAGGACTGATTAGGTCCCTGATACGCACTACTTTTGCTGCTCCCAAGGCCGGCTGTGTAATTAGTACTGATAATTTACATGCTTGTTCTCTGAATGCTCATGATATCCAGGGGAAAATCTCCTGTTCTGTAAGAGCCACCTGCAGAGAGGTGATGATGGGCAACATGCAGGGCAGATCACAGCTCAGCTTTTGGTTCTCTTCCAGGTTTTAAAAAGAAACACTTTAGAATCTAGGAAGAGAAAAGGAAACCACACACTCAATTAAGGATGTAAGTGAAGCAAAAATAATAAGGAAAATGCAATCTCTCAATATGATACTCCTACATGACCAGTAAGAAAACAGCTGATGGGAGCTGGAGACTACATGGTAGATGACTGCCAACCGAATCCAGCCGAATTATAGGCTGGGCTCTTCCCATGTATAGTCTGCAGTCCTGGGTGTTCAGACATTGTGACTGCAAATGGATCACTGGTCCATGATAGCACCTGCTAAGCCGTCTTGGACTTTGGTTTTGTCTTTTTCTTAACCATTTTTGCATCCAAAGATGAAGATCCTTGCCCTGGCCGAGCTTCCAAAACATGTTCTTGTGCTGCTGAAGTGCTACTTAAACTTCCCTGCTATTTGATGCTGATGGGAGAGTGAAAACATAGGCCAAGCCTGTCCCATTTTTGCAGGTAAGTTGGTTTTGCTACATTGATAATACCATGTTGATAGGCCCCGATAGATTTAGTAGATATTACATTATGTGAAGGCCCAGAAAGGCTCATAAGAACAAAGGTCAACTACACAAGGCAAATCTTATAAACAATGTGGTCTGATCCCAGAGACACTAGAGAAAATATTCTTTGCCCGGTGGCTCCCCACTAGCAGAAAGGAAGTCTGGCATGTAAATGGGCTATTGAAATATGTTATGGTTTGGATCTCAATGTCCTCCAAAGGTCATGTGTTTGAATGTTTTGTCCCCAGTTGTTGACATTGTTTGACGCAGTCATGGAACCTTGGGATTCTAGCTTTGTGGATATGGCTCCCTGGGGGAGGGGCTTGGGAGTTTTATCCCAGACCTGTGGTTCTGATGAGCTCTCTCTGTTCCTGGTTTACTATGCCATGAAGTTTTTGACTACACGCCCTGTTGCTACCATGCCTGCCCTGCCACCATTATGCACTGATCCTCTAACCATGAGCCCCCAATAAAAATCTCTGTACAGTTAGTTTGCCTCAGTTGGTTTCCCTGCCACAGCAATGTACCACCTGAATATTACAAGGTATTATGTATGCATCCATTTCGTTGAGTTGTATATATGAGTTAGCTGGAAAACTCACCAAACCTGACTGAGAAACTAAGCAGCAGGTGGGATTGGAATCAGTACAACAGACTGTCTCCAGAGACTACCCACAGGGCCCTATGGAACTACAGGTTTCTGGGAAGGAACTGTCTGCACCCAGACGCATCTCCTTGGGCTTTTGTACTCATTGTCTCCCTGGTACTGCTTCCCATTTAATTGGGAGAAGGAATACCTTAGACCTTGGAGGTGCTCTTTTTGTTTGTGAACCCTTGCCCCTCATCTGGCAAAATAATCACATAGTTCACCAGAGATAAGCGGCAGCTCTGACTGCAAACCCATGCTGCTGCTGGATTTATCATACCCTTCCATCTGCTGGGGGCCCAAAGGAATTCCTGTTGGCCTGCTTGGCCCCGAGTTAATCTGTTGTGCCAATGTTAGTCAAGGCCTCTCCTGAAAATGATTCCTCACCTCCTTGCATATACATTGTTGGTTTATTAAGCTCATACCAATTTATATGCTGCTGCTGACACTTGAGTGTCCTTGAGTTATGCCACGTATGGCTATCTAAGCTACATCTACTTGGTGATCATGACCAAAGCAATTCAGTAGTGATCGAACCAAATTTCTCAATAAATCCTGATCAGGAGTAACCCATCTTCTTTAATTATATCCTTATATGTGGGAGAGAACAGACCACAGGATATCTCTCTGGGGAGAGGGGAGGGACCTGCAATTTGGCTCATCTTTGACTCCCTGCAATGACTGGCAGTGACACCACTCCATAGATCATGTTCCATTTATTGGACCCCCCCAGAAGAAGACTATTCCACTTAATGGATGCATAGTTTCCTGTTTCCATACTGCAGTGTGAATACTGTTCCCTGGCACTGACCTATTCTAGAGATAGATCAGGAATCTATCATTAGATTTAACTACTATAGCCAACGAGCTAGAATGAACCATAGATAATCAGGCCAGTCTGAACTCCCTGATTGTGAATGGATTCTTGGTTGGCCTCAGACTACATTGTGACTGAATGAGGAGTGTTTATATGGCTACTGACTGCTTCTGTTGTGTTTGGATTAACACTGTAGCATGGTGGCACAATTTGTGTACATCAAAAGTAAGGAAGTTAAATATTTATCTGAAATAAGATGTTGGAGATCATCATCTTAAGTGAAATAATGTAGTCCCCACACAAAAAAGAAATACCACATGTTTTTACTTATATATGGAAGTTAGATATGAGGATTAACTTTTAGTAGTTTTTCAGTTTGTTGTTGTTGTTGTTAGGTGCTGTCTAGTCATGTCCGACTCATAGCAACCCTCACAGGGTTTTCAATGGCAGATTGTTTTAGGGATTGCCTTGGGAGTGGGTTGCGACATCCTTCTCCCATTTTTATGGTGCTGGGGATAGAGTTCAGGACCTCAGGGATTGCAGAGCAGTGCTCTACCAACTGAGCTAAATCCCAACCCAGTTTTTCAGTTTAGATAATGTATATTTCTACTGATTATTGCTTGGTTGTAGAAAAAAATAAAGGTCTGGTATTCAGCTAGTTGTACTGCTCAAGACAAGAAGGATTTGGGAGGTAACGTGCATTTCTGCAATCTTCAGTAAGAAAATCTCCAAAGATACCCTCAGGAAGAATAGGATCAATAATATATATAGCTTCATTTAGGTAAGATAAACATTATCAAAGGGATGATATAGGGAAATAATTTCTACCTGGCTTCATGTTTCATGAACTTTAGAAAGGATATTTTTGATAGTTTTGTTTGAAATATGTATTAGAGTATCACAAGCTTTTTGATACAGTACAGAAAGAAAAATAAAATATGTAACATAACATAAACAAAGAAAAATTTTATGATGGATTTTGTAAATAGCTTTGTTACAGAGTTACCTGTTTTCTAGCTATGATTTTACTTATTCAAATGGATATAATTGGAATAATTTTTGTATGGTAAACAATTGTTGAAAATTAAAAAAAAAGTCTTCTATGGGACTTAGTTGACTCTTGAATTCTGGAATGCATGGTTAAGATCAATTCTACAAATTGACCTTATGCCCTGGGATTCAGTTGATAGTAACCTTAATCCAGTATTTATTGAGATAATACGAATAGATTTGGCCCTAGTGTTATAAATATCTCTAATCTGAATTGCTGATGGGGTGGCATAATCAGGTGAAAATTTAAGTTCACCTAAGAATATGAATTATTTGAGACAGGTGAATTATTGGGAGAAGCAGTCCAATGGGACCCCCTGCCCATTCTTGCTAACTGAGCTGAACTGGAAGACTTAATTATCTTCTAATCCTGAGTTGGTTCTATAGGTAGTCACATAGTCAGTGTACGATTTTACTACTCAACCACATCAGAACCACAACACAACCACTTTGTAACTTTGACCCTTAGGGGAGGAGGATTGTTTTGTTTGCTATTTGCTACAAAAGATGCTGAACCTTAGCTCTGGGCTCCTCAGTTGTGGTGCAATACACTGTGTAGAAGCAGTCTGGGTCTACCATGTCATACTGTGAGACACAAGTGCAAGGGAACTGGCATGCATGCCGATAATCATCCTGCTGTTTGGTGAGCTACAAAAAACTCTTTCCTCTGATCCACTGAGTAGGATTATCTGTTTTGTTACCCACATGGTTGTGACAAGCCAACTTGCTTGCTCACTGGGATATGTCTTTTGGAGTTTTGGAACTCTCTCTCATTTCCTATGGCTGGGCTTCTTTCCGGGCAATAATCACAGTACAGTTATACATTGCAGTTGATTTGACATTCAACATTGGATATAATAGTTAGATGCATACGTCAGATGCATAGATATAATAGAATTGTCTACCCTCACTTTTCCATTTTAGTTAACATTTTTTCAATCTAACTTTTTCAAGAAGGCAGCTAGAAAAATCTTCTTGGTCTATCTTTGGTCCTATTTTTAATAATGAAATGTTTGCAAAGCTTTTAAGCTTCAAATTGAGGCTTATTTAAGACATTTTTAGTCTCTTTCCATGCAAGGATTGTTGTGCATTTCCTACAATTCTAAATCTGGAGAAAATTAAAGAGATTGATTATGCTGTTCAAACTCATCAATCTGTGGAAGGGAACTGAGCCATGAAAGGTGAAGTGACATGCCCAAGTACATTGGATGAAAGAAGCTGGGGTAGAATTTTTATTTTGCAACCACTCTCTTGGACTTTCATTTTCTTTTCCTTATTTGTGATGCAATCCAAAATTGCAGTTGAAGCCAATCACTGAATTGGGTGCTTTTGAATCTAATCAGAGCTTTACCTAAGAATGGACTTCAAAAATTTCATTCATTACAGAACCATAGAAACAGAGCCACAGGAAAGCTCTTTAGGATTGATGACTCATAGGCAAAGATCTCCATGTACCTAAGTATCAGAGAACTCATCATTTTCTCCAAGACCCCTGCTTGAATCATACATGTTGGGAGTTTGGATATAAAGGTCCAATTTCAGTAAAGTAGAATTTAAGAAGAGGTGGAATAGTATAGTTGAAAAGATGTAGACTTGATTTGCCATATGCTTCCTTTTATTTTTAATATGAACTTCTTTTGTTCAGTATAATAGATCTTTTATAAAACAAAGCTTTGGTGATTACTTTTGTTTTCCACTAAGAGAAGCTGGCCTTAAAATATGAATGGGATAATTAATGAAACCCAGAGTATAGCCCTAATTCTTGGACAGTCAAAACAAGGCTGAGAAGTTCCTGCTTATGAAGAAATCCGTTAGCAACCACTGGCACGGGATGCCAGGGTTCCCTCAGGTGGTCGTCTGTGGCATTGCCATCAGCACCCAGAGACCTTGGCCACCAATCTTGTGAATTTTCACAAGAAAATATAATATTTGGCCTTTGGTATGTTTCTCACAGTTGAGTACACATGTCTTTTAAAATAAGTCTATTTTCTGCAAAGACATTTTATTCAAAACAAAAGAATGTGTCAATTATGAAGCTTACTCTTAGCATCGTGTAAGTTAATGCAATAAAAACATATCCCAAAGCTACAGAGACATGTTTATAATTACAACCAGAAAGTGGCAAGCTTCAAAACAAAGCAAAACATAAGTGAGCACCCAAACAAAACACAACCTGCTCTATTTTCAGACAAATGAAGTTTTAGCATTTTGTCTGTATTCTGAAGGTTTTATACCAGTCATTCTAAATGAGTGGGAATGAGAGATTAACAATCAAATTTAGAATCCTGTTAATGTTGGCAATTCTGAAATGGTAGCATTTATTCCAGTGAAACATTGAACTTTGAATACATTCATAGCTTTCTTTGACTGATGGACTGCAGTAGGTTTTTCAAATCTGGTAGTGAAACCTTTTGCCTGCAGCCATAGCCCTGTGGCATCTGATGCCATCAGATCTTGGAAGCTAAGCAAGGTCGGGCCTGGTAAGTACTTGGGGTGGGAGACTGCCTGGGAACACCAGGTGCTGTAGGCTTGGGAGATGGACCTGGCAACCCACTCCCCCAAATCAATCCGCCATTGAAAACCCCATGAACAGCAGAGAAACACTGACAATAGTGTTTCCCCTGTTGTATGTAGGGTCGCTATGAATTGAATACCGACTTGATTGCACATAGCCATAACAAGTGAAACCTTTCCACTGTGAGATATTATAAGGTGTCCCTTGAATAACTGGGCCTATGCTAAGATAAATTTGAAATATTTGGCTTAAAACTAATAAATGTGTATGGACACAGGATAAGTTCATGTGCCTACACACACGCATATACAATTTTCAAAGCCTTTAGAATGCTAATGTGTCGTAGCCATCCCTAAAATAAGATAGGCAATATAGCCTGACATTTGCCTATTGAGCTTTTTATCATGGGCTGCATTAACATTTCACCATAGTAGTGTTCTACAGGAACCTGGTTGAAGCAATAAAACTGAAAATTGTATTCAGAGGCTCATTTCCTCTGCTGCCTTAATTATTAGATCTTAACACTCGAATTATCCCAGTGTTCCTTTCATGTAGACAAATACTGATATAAGGACATAAGAAACCTCCAATAACAAAGATCTCTGTGTCTAAAAGCTTAGAAAAATTCTTTCTAAACTCATCAAGTTGTATACATTAACTAGATACATATTTTTGTATGTCAACCCAAATATATCAATGTAGTTTAAAAAATCTTTTCTTTGGTTGTTTGAAATATCTTTCCCTGTTAACTTCTACCCATTGGCTTTAATTAATGGGCTATACTGGGTGAGGCCAATTCCCTATTCATATTCCTTTAAGTGTGTGGAAACTGTCTGCTCTTCTTGGAGTCTATTTCCCAGGTAATCATGGGCAGTTACTTTAATTCCCTTCAGCATCTTGCTTGCTCATATTTCAACACTATCTAACTTTCTTATTTGAACTCTATCAGAGTGAGGCTAACATTTATATGTTCCTATGGTTCTAATGGGCTGGGATTTAGCTCAGTTGGTAGAGCACTGCGCTGCAGTCTCTGAGGTCATGAGTTCAATTCCCAGCACCGCAAAAATGGGAGAAGGGTCTGGCAATCCACTCCCAAGGCAATCCCGAAATAGTCAGCCATTGAAAACCCTATGAGGGTCTCTATGAGTCGGATACTGACTTGACAGCACCTAACAACAACAACATGGTTTTAATGGGCTGAGGTTTATCTCAGTTGGCAAAGTGTTGCTTTGCACTCTCTAAGGCCCTAGGTTTCATCCCTAGCATTGCAAAAATGAGAGAAAGACCTGGGAGCTTACTTCTAAAACAATCAGCTATTGAAACCCTATCAGTAGCAGAGAAGCACTGACATAGTGCCAGGCATGGCACAGTGTCAGGGAGTGTTTTGCTCTGTTGTACATAGGGTCACTATGGGTCCGATCTGACTCAATGGCACCTAACAACAACAATGATTCTAATGGTTTAGGTGGCTTATATTACATTGTTGGCCATGAAATAAAATGCTTATGACTTTTAAAAATATCTGTTTTCACCCTCATTCTGTGTCTACAGTTGAATTTTTTGACTAAACGTTTTCCTCTAGTACTACTGCCTTTTTAGTTTTGATTACTTATCTAGGATTTTTTTTTTTCTTATTACTGAGGGGTTGAACCACGTATGACCTTGCAAATACTTCGTAAGTGCTGTACCACAGAACTGCACTCCTAACCCTCCATTTTTATTTTTTTATTTTGAGACAGAGGCTCACTAAGTTACACAGGTTGCCTCTGGCCTCTAACTTGTGGTCCTCCTGCCTCTGCCTCCCGAGTTGCTGGGATTACAGGTGTGCACCACTGTGCTCAGCCTTTTCTAGTACTTTTAGTGCCTTATTCATCCTTTAGTTATACAGCATTCTTCCACTAACTGAAACTTGTAAGACTAGAGTCGGTTAAAAGTTTATGAACCTGTCATTTTACCATTATATTCCGATGATAATTAAACGTAGCATCTAGTATTACAGAAATGAGAACTTGTCAAATCTCTTTTTAAAGACACTATTTATATTCACTTTACCTGATTTCTCTAATAGTTCTTTAAGAAAATTAAATTTGTTTTGATATAACTAAGCTTATTGTACTTCTTAGAAGTTATTTGCTTCATTTCTAAGTGTTCTCCAAATCCATTTTAACAACTGAATCTAGGTTCTGAAAAAAATCTTACAAAGCTAAATAGTGTGGATCGCTATTAGAAGGCTAGGTTGTTTATCTGGATTCTGCCTCTTACTGGGTGTTTGATCTTGTATAATTGTTTAATCTCTATGACCATTTATTTTCTCATGTTTACCCATCAGAGCTGTTAGAGGAAACAGGCATGATGGTTCACATGAAAGCACTTTTTAATTTGTGTGTTATCATAGCAACATAAACCTGCGTTATAGCTGGGTGAACACTGTGGTGTTCCCCTGTAATCCCAGGGAGTTGGGTGGCAGAGGCAGGAGGTTTGTAAATTTGAAGCCAGAGGCAGCCTGTGCAACTTAGCAAGACCATGTCTAAATAAATAAATAAACAAACAAATAAGGGGCTAGGTGTGCAACTCAGTGGTAGAGAACTTGCCTAGCATGTGTGAGGTCCTGGGTTCAGCTGCCTAGTACTGCAAAACAACAAGAGTAACGAAAGTTAGCATTATACCATGGTTGTAGTTATAGTATTTAAATAACAACACAACTAATATAGTACCATTGTTTCTTTTCTCTTATAATTCTAAAATTTTCAAAAAGCACTGAAGTTTCAGAATAGAAGATGCATTACAGACTATGGCTCGGGTAGAAACTAAGGAGGAAAGGTAGGTGAGTGGTCAACAGCATTTCAGCTCTGAGTTGGACCCACTTTGATCAGAGTAAATGGGGGAAGTATTCTGAAGCAAAGCGGAGAGCAACAAGACAACAGCAGGGTGGTATGTGGACACAGCAATTAAATTGCACTGAGAACAGATGGAAAATGAATGCATGTGCCTGGGTCTACCTAACAAAGATCAAGGAGCCATAAAGACAACCACCGAACATAAATCGGGCATGGATGTTACCATGGGAGCAAAACACTGAGCCCTGGAATGAACAAAGAACATGAGAGAACTCATTTATTTATTTATTTATTCCATACTCAGCCAGTACAAGACCTCTTTAGGGCACTGAATGCAGCTCTTGGTCTCATCAAAACTACTTGTTAGAAATTACATTAGAAGACAAGCACATATGAAACCAAGTTTTGTTCAAGTATGTTTTTTGATTAGAGCACCAAAAGCTGGGGAGGAGAAAATGAAGAAGGTCTGGGATTCCTGAAGGGTGAGCCTGAAACAATACCAGAGCATTATGCAGTCAATTAGTTGCAGAAGAAAGAAGTCATTGTCACACCCTTTACATCTAAAATGCCACAGCCCTCCCATCATTCATTCTTTTTGCAAATATTTTTGTTGTACTTTTTAATGTGCCAGATACTATGTTAAGTAGATACCGGAGGTGCAAGATAGACATGTTCCTGTGTGGCTTGCCTGTTGCCCGCCATATGTGTCTTCTGTAGATTGTTAGCAATAGTGACCAAACTTATCCCTTCGACCCTCACATCCACATCCCTTTGCAATGTGACTGCAGCTCCTATCAGCAAGAAGTGTCTATTTTTCCACTCCTTTGAATCTAGTCCAACACAGTGATTTTAATTATGTAAAACAGCATAGAAGTGACTTGTGCCAGTTCTAAAATCAGGTCTCAAGAAGCTTTGTTCTCTTTCTCTCTCTCTGAACCTGTGACTACCATAAGAACAAGCCTGGGCTACCATGCTGGAGGACAAGAATCCTCGTGGAGCCAACCATTCTTGTTGAGGCCATCCTACATCGGCAAGCTGACCACCTCACTTGTGGCTGACTACAGAATGAGCCCAGCTAAGACTAGAAGGACAGTCCAGGCGAGCCTGGCTCGAATCACTGATGCTTACAATGGTAATCTGAATAAATAGTTGCTTCATGCCACTACATTTTGGAATGATTTGTCCTACAGCAAAAGCTGAAGGAGATATCCTTAACTATGTAAGTATGTTAATTATGTGAGTGTGTTATTCTGTCTTAATACTTATCAAATTACCTTGATAACTGCCACATCGCCACTTCATTTTGCGCTGTATGGACGTGGCCTCAGTGTACAGCTGTCAGAATACAGACACCCTGGGAAGGGTTGACATTGGATCTCTGATCTGCAGAATATGAAGTTGACTAATGTGCTTGAAATGTGACATATGCACTATAGTTCTTAGAGAAAATACAAATACATAGACAAAACATAAACATTTACAACCATTACCAACTTCCAATAGGCAGTTGAAATATTAACACAAATCCAGTTAGCTCTGTTTCCTAACATGATGGCTCATGATGTCAAACAAATAAACTAACAAATAAAAAGCCCCACAAAAAACACGTGCTTTTCAGGTTCTGAATTTGTACAACTAATTAAGCAACTTCTATCAACACAGCCATACTGATTGATCTCTCCTTCAGATCTGATTGATCTGTATTTTTGAAACGATCCTCACAGGCTATTATTCCAGCTGTCTGTGTGTAACTGCCTTAATTCTAATGAGGACAGATCAGTGGAGATTAGTGAAATATTTGACTTGCTTTAATTTTCAAATATGTCAGGGGATCTTTTCCTCTTTTCCTGGCAGCCTCTCTTCTCTGTCCAGCTCTCCGGGCTGGGCATTTGGGCTGTGGCCAGTTCCTGGCTAATGTGTTTCTTCTGTTATCTGACCCTGGTTCTGCTTCACAGAGGCAGTCATGGAGATAAGCCCTAATTGGATGTATTTTTAAAGCAAATCTTTTAGTTACTTAGAACATAACTTCTCCAGTTATCTTCCTGCCTTCTCTGTCTGGCCATGCAAGAAGCACACTGATGTGAAAACGTTGGATTTGGAAGGGAATCAAACGTGGTGTTGGGACAACTGAAGGATAATCAGACGTAACTCAGGAGGCACACTCCACCAGATAGGCTGGGAGCTGTGATTCCAGAGAGGGAGGCCAGAAAAGGTGGCTGAGAGGATGTCAGATGGGACAAGAGGCCATATCAGTGGCATGGGGTAAGATACTAAACATGTCCTAAAAAGGCTGGAAGAGAAACAAGGTGTAGGTAGGCGCTGGTGGAGAGAGAGCCAATACTTTCTATCGGCCATCGTTTTGCTCCAATGGAAAATTTTACTCCAATGCAAAATATTTTAACCCTAGCTCAGGACTGGAAGTTTTAAACTGTGCTCTTTAATGTTATCCCTAGGTTGGAGAAAAATCAATTTAAATTCTGAGACTTTTCGAGTGCCTTCCCAAGATTTTGGCAGCCACTAAAAAAGGAGAACTGTTTAGTAAAAGGAGAAGGTTTAGAGGTCTTGATGTGAAAAATTAAAGAAAAGAAGCAGAACAGAAGCCCATTTCTTTCTGGCTTTTATTTTTGAGATGGAATTAGAAATGGAACATAATAAGTTAATAGCTTCCTTTTAGCTGGAAGTGGATCTACCATTGTTACCGCATGCTCTCTTGGGGATACCAGCTCCTGTGTTTGTTTTAGCAATATTTGAAATCAGAGTAAGAGGATTAACATCCCATAAGACAGATCTGTTGTTGTTAGGTGCCATATTGAAAACCCTATGAATAGCAGAGAAGCACTGACAATAGTGTTTCGCCTGTTGTAAGTAGGGTCACAATGAGTCGGATACTGACTCGACAGCACCTAATAACAACAAGACAGATCTATGTGGACCACATTACATAAGTCCTGTGGTCAATTAGGTAAAGTAAACCTGGGCTATACTAGGTGACAGTAGTGGGAGTACCAGGGGACAGTGAGAGATGGGGCATGGTAAAAAGATAGTAAGAGGAAGTGGCTGCACAGCTAGTAGCCAAGGCCTCCTTCTGGCTCCTCCACAACCCAATTTCCTATTCATTTTTATGGAACTTTTGTCCCTTCCATCTAACTCCTTGAGTCTAGGAACTTTATCCAAAGTCCTGACCTAAGCATTTGTTTTATAGGAAGTTTGAATTTAACTTCTGGGTTATAAAATTATATGAACTATGATTGTTAGATGCAAACACCATTATTTGAAAATTCACTTATTTAAATTAATGTTAATAATATACTCTGGACTACCAAAAGAACTAATAGATCCGTCCTAGAAGAAGCGGAACCAGAGTGCTCCTTGGAAACAAGGATGGCTAGACAGCACCATACATATTTTGAATATATTGTAAGGAAGGACAGATCCTTGGAGAATGATATCATGTTTGGAAGAGTTGTAGGTCAATGAAAAAAAGGAAGACCCTCAAGTAGATGGATTGGCACAGTGGCTACAACAATGGGCTTAAACATAAATAAGATTGTGTCCCTGGCACAGTGTCTGGGAATGTTTCACTCTGTTGTACATAGGGTCATTATGAGTCAGACCAGACCCGACAGCACCTAACAACAATGACAAATTAAGTCATGTGTTTGATTGACTTTTTAGGTCAGATGCCAAATTTTGCAAGGCAGTAACTTAACATGGCAATATTACCCTGGAGACAGGTAGTCCTCTTTCCTCTTTGCTGATTTTTTTGTGTGATTCTAATAGTGTGTGTAAAGCTTGACTCTTCCAAGTAGACTCCCACATTTGTTTTTCTAGGCATAGGAGTGAATATGTATCTAAAACATAGTCACATTTCACAATATCATTCCCAAGTGGTATGAGTGCTATGAAATTAATTTAATTTTTTTTCAGTACTAGGAAAATCCAGGCCTGCAGCTGTAGCCCTGTGGCATCCGATCCCATCAGATCTCGGAAGCTAAGCAGGGTCGGGCCTGGTTAGTACCTGGATGGGACACCGCCTGGGAACACCAGAAGCTGTAGGCTTGGGAGAAGGACCTGGAAACCCCCTCCCAAAAATCAATCTGCCATTGAAAACCCTATGAACGGCAGAGAAGCACTGACAATAGTGTTTCCCCTGTTGTACAGAGGGTCGCTATGAGTCGGATACCGACTCGACGGCACCTAACAACAACAACAACAACAACAACAACAACAACAACAACAACAGGAAAATCCAGGGCTTCACGCATGCTAGGCAAGTATTCCACCACTGAGCTATATCCCTTGGTCTTTTTTTAATTTTTATTTTAAGACAAGATCTTGCCAAGTTGCACCAGCTGGCTCTGGCTTTGAACTTGCAGTCTTGCCCACCCTCCCAAGTTGCTGGGATTACGGAAAATGCACCATGGTGCTTGGCACAAAATTAATTTAATTCTAATAATAAAATATGTTGATATTTGCCCTAGACTTCAGACATTAGCGTCTGAAGCTAATGGTTTAACAAGAGTTGTGGCTGGCAATATTTCATCTCTTTTCTCCTTTGTTGTGACACTGATTTTCTGGAATATCTTATCTTGCACTTATGGCCACAGGGGACAAGTCTCTTTAACCACAGAACTGGAGCATGACCAACTTTTAAGATGTGACCGGGATATTGGAGAGGTATCTTTGAAATACAGAACATTTCTGGGGAAAATGAGGGAGACTCTAGCTCAGGATCACTTCCACAATATCCTAAAGTCATTAAGTTTGCAAAGAAGAAAAAGCCATGAAGATAGTGATATTTTAGTACCTTTCTGGATTTCTAGTTGGCATACCCTCATACCTAAGTGAACACATACAAATATATGGAGTGCCTTTAAAAGCTCCCTTCTGACCCTGTGATCACACTTGCTTGCCTTTTCCCTCCATTCTTAGGCTGCATCTCACTGGGCTAGTTACTAATTTTCTAAGGGATTAAAATCTTAGACTAGTACCAAGCACTGTAATTTTTATATCACCCACAGAAAGTGTATGCAATTCTAGAAACTATGTACCTGATGGTTCGTCCTATCCACGGTATTGGCCGTGGAGGGGTGGTCTCTAGTGTTCTGACGAATTCGGGTGGAGTTTTGTTGTTCAATGGCAGAGGCAGTTGGGATACAGAATTCTCTGAAGCATCGTTTGAAGTTTTCATCCAGAAATGCATAAAGCACTGGATTCAGGCAGCTGTTTGTGTAGCCCAGGGCAATGCAGAAGTGCCAAGAAACCGTCTGGAAAGTGGTTTCTGGGATCGTAACCAAGGCCTTGATGATGACGTAAATGTGAATCGGAGTCCAGCAGACGATGAACACAGCCACGACCACCAGCACCATCCTGGTGATCCTGCGCAGGTTCCTGTCCTTTTCTTTGGAGCCTGAGAGCATGCGGACGCTCTTGAGGCGTAAGATCATCAGTCCATAACACACCGTGATGATGAGCACAGGCATAATGAAGGCAAAGATGAAAACACAGATCTTCAGCAGGTTCTCCCAGTACCAGGTCGGGTGAGAGAATGTCAGGGTACAATCTATGGAGCCTAGAAGAAAAGAAGTTTAAGGAAAAAAATTAGCAACAACACTTATTCACGTTTTCAGGTTTTAATTTTGCCATTTTGCTATTGATTTATATCCAGAGCTATGTTAAGGCTATTACTATGCAATTCAATAAGGAAAGATTCAAAGGAATTGTGGAAAACTGTTGCTTTTCCAGAGAAATTACTTTTATTTATTTAATTGTTTTCATAAATTTCTCATTTTGCTGTCCACTTTGATCACAGTAAGCTTTATTCTGTGAATAGTTATGGACCTCTCACCATAAACCAGACATTTTGTGGGATTTGCATTGATAAAATAATCATTCTCTTAGGTTTCTAGGAGGTTCCAGCTAATAGGTATTTTCACTTCACTATTGGATGGCTAGTTCATTCTTCTGCTGTTGGATCTGAAAGATAAGTTTCTCTCAGGTAGGCAGCCACTGGAAATTTCAAGACTCAATGTAACACTCTGGATCTAAGCTGTAATTACCGTTGGGAGATCTATGTGTATATTTCATCATTTTGATGACATAAATACAGAGAAGTCAGAACCAGATTATATTCCCTTTACAATGTTTAATGTGCTTAGAACAATAAGGAAAACATCCTATTTCAAAATACTCAAAGGCATTTCGTTAGAAGGAATGATTAGAATTGCAATTTGACTAAGAGATTGGACCACTCCTTAAATTCTATGTGGCTCATGACTTCACCAACAATATCAAGGTCTAAGCCCTCCAGCCCTCAGGCTTGCAACAGCACTTACCCTGCCTGTATTTTGTCGTTGCCATGAACATGACAGGCAGACCAATGGCAGAAGAGAGGATCCAATTGCAGACGTTGACGATTTTGGCATTTCGGGGAGTACGGAAGTCCAGGGCTTTGACCGGGTGACAGACTGCAATGTAGCGATCCACACTCATGGTGCAGAGAGTGAATATGCTGGTGAACATGTTGTAGTAATCGATGGAGATCACGATCTTGCAAAGGATGGTTCCAAAGGGCCACGTCCCCATCAGGTAATTGACACTCTGGAAGGGCAGCGTGCTGGTTGCTAAGGCATCTGCCAGAGCAAGGTTGAAAATGTAGATATTCGTGGCAGTCTTCATCTTGGTGTATCTAGGAGATGAAGGAAGAGCAGAGACAGGGTCAGTAGAGGCATCAACCTGAAATGCAGGTGAAATGCCAGAGGGAAAATTGCCTAGATTAATGGAAAACATTTGAGATTAGGTATGTTGTTGTTAGGTACCCTCCAGTAGGTATCCGACTCCTAGTGACTATACATACAACAGGGGAAACAGTATTGTTAGTGCTTCTCTGCTGTTCATAGGGTTTTCAATGTCAGATTGATTTTTGGGAGTGGGTTACCAGGTATTTCTCCCAAGCCTATAGCACCTGGTGTTCCCAGGTAGTCTCTCATCCAAGTACAAACCAGGCCCGACCCTGCTTAGCTTCTGAGATCTGATGGGATCAGACACCACAGGACTATGGCTGCAGTCTAAGATAGACCTCTTTTAAAGTACTAGCTTGACTATTTACCACCATGTGACTATGGGATAAATACATATATTCTCTACTTATCAGTTTTCTTATCTATAAAATGGTTATGGTAATAGCACACATACTGCTTTATTGAGGGGTTTGTGTGTTTGTTTTCATTGTGGCAGTCATTTTCGATAGGTATAACTGACACAGGGAGCTTCCAGTCAGTGGCAGAGACAGACACTGGATAATATTTCTAAACCAGTAAGAGAACATTTTAGATAAATGGATGGAGTTAAAATAATTGAGCACTATTATAGTGCAAGAATGAGTATGTTTCTATACGTAACACATACATATAATACATGTACAAACCATTACAGGACATAGAAATGAGGTGTCCAGCAGAGCATAGGCAAAGGAAATAGGATGTGTAAGATGGAGGACATCCCAGAAGTGCAGATGCCCAAGTTTAATCTTAAAGTGGAAGTAAGGATAGGAGTTATCTGGTAGGAGTGGGTTATTCCAGGCAGAGAGAAAACAGCAGAAACTCCAACAAAAGGGTAGAGTCGAAATGGTGTGATGTGTGTGTTTGGTACCTCTGAAGGTTAAAATCCTACCAGGAGACAGCAGTGCATCAGTAAGGGTAGGAAGAGAGGCCAGAAGGTAGAGAGATGTGAATGCCATGATAAGATGATTAAGTCTTTATCCAGTTGATGATGGGAAACCTTAGGTTGTTTGTTTCATTTTAATTTTTTAATAGCTTTATTGACTTGTAATTGACATGTAATAAATGACACATAAATAGAGTTTTGACATATGGACACTTCTGTGAAACCACCATAATCAAAATCAGGGACTGGCAAACCATGACCTAAGATTGAAGGTGGCCTAAAAAATATAAAATATTTACCCCCTTGCTATTTCTGGAAAAAAATGACAAATCTCCTTAAGTTAACAAACATATCAATTACTCCCCAACTTTTCCTCATGCAACTTGTCCTCTTGTCTGTCTCTTCCTCAGCTCTCACTCCTCAGTTCTCACTGATCTTTGTATGCTTTCTGTCATTATAGATTAGTTTGAATTTTCTAGAAATATATGCAAAAGAATATTCAGTATATGCTTGTCTTTGTCTAGGTTCTTTCACTTAGTGTATTTTGAGGTTGATCTACATTGTTGTTGTTGTTGTTAGGTGCCGTCGAGTCGAGTCTGACTCATAGCGACCCTATGTACAGCAGATCGAAACACTTGCCGATTCTGTGCCAGGCAAACAATCTTATTTATGTTTAAGCCCATTGTTGCAGACACTGTGTCAATCCATCTGGTGGAGGGTTTTCCTCTTTTCCGTTGACCTGCCACTCTTCCAAACATGAT
>VMDO01031513.1:0-20015 GCA_007922755.1 Pedetes capensis
ATCACTGGAACTGCTCTGCTTGAACATTTTGGTGCTTGACCAATATTCTCAAGAGAATTGTGGTTCAGTGCTCAGCCACTTGTTCAGCACTCAAACACTGTGTTATACAGCCTGGGTGAAACACCAAGCTTACCCATGATGCTTCCCAGTAAATCATGGGAAGCATCACTTTATGCCTCAATTTCAAGCAGTAAAGGCCCGTCCTGGTGCTGTGTTCACTATACTGTTGCCTTTTTTTTTTTTAACATACATATACCATACAGTCATCAGGAAATCCAAGAATCTTTCTAGTGATAAAAGTGAAGGAAAGAGGAAAATAGTAAGACCCAACATTGAATAAAAAAAAAAAAAACTCCTTGCTAAGTGTGTAGTTGGCATCCATATGTCTGAATTAGCCATTCAGTATGGTGCTGGAACTAATAAATACATTCATTATTTCTTATGCCTGTAGCCGTAGCCCTGTGGCATCCGATTCCATCAGATCTCAGAAGCTAAGCAGGGTCTGGCCTGGTAATCCTTGGATGGGAGACTGCCTGGGAACACCAGGTGCTGTAGGCTTGGGAGATGGGTCTGGCAAGCAACCCACTCCTAAAAATCAATCTGCCATTGAAAACCCTATGAACAGCAGAGAAGCACTGACAATAGTGTTTTGCCTGTTGAACGAAGGGTCGCTATGAGTCAAATACCTACTTAACAACAACATTATTTCTTATGGGAAAATAGTGCTGGGCATTCAAACTGGTCAGCACTTGATCAGCCTTCCAAGGATGGATTGTGGTCGAGAGCCGAGGCGCCACTTCTTTTCTCTCTCTGAATCTTTGTCTCATGGTGAAGAGTGTGCTGCATACGTCATGAGAACCAATTGGGATTAAACTGTGGTGGGTTGAGATTTATCTTAGTGGGTAGAGCACTGTGCTGCAGTCTCTGAGGTCCTGAGTTCAATTCACAACATCGCAAAAATGGGAGAAGGGCCTGGCAATCCACTCCCAAGGCATTTCTGAAACTGCCATTGAAAACCCTATGACGGTCGCTGTGAGTTGGATACCAACTGAACGGCACCTAGCAACAACAACAACAACATCATTGTGTATTAGACATGGAGATAACACTTAAAAGGAGTTAAAACCAACTACTATAGTACTAATGCCTTTAGAACAGAAAATGGTTACAATAATGTTGAGTAAACCATGAAGATATAAGTTATTTAGCATGAAGGTAAAAATTGAAATTGCATGAAATAAAAAGAGGTGAGCTTAAAAGGAGGAAAAAGAAGGAAACTGCAAAGGTTAAATAAAAGAAAAGGAAAATAAGATCTAGAAAGGAAATGAATGTTTGAAAGTGGGAGAGAGAAGAGGAAAAGATAAATATAACCCAGTTGCACAATAAAGAAAAAAATGTATAAACAAAATTAGGTAAACCTAAGAAGAGCATTAAGAAGTAAAAAGCCTAAGAGTTCTCTTTTTAAAAATAAAGTAAAAATGATACTGAAAATATAGTAACTGGAATTATAGAGATACACATGCAACAAAAGGTATTAACAAAAACAAAAAGGGAAAAAAGATAAACACTACATTAGAATAAAGAAAAATGAGGAAAATATTAATAATTAAAACAGGACCAAAACAAAACAAAAAAAAGATTTGGACACTGTGGTGTATACCTGTAATCCCAGTGTCTGCAGAAGCTGAGGCAGGAGGATCTTGAGCCCCAAGCCGGAGTCAGCCCACACAACTCAACAAGACCCTGTATCAAAACAAAAGGAAGGAAAGGGCTGGAGGTACTGCATGGTGGTACAGCACTTGTCCCATGCAAAGCCCTGTATGCAATCCCCAGCCCATCAACCAATCAATAAATAAACAAAAACAAAACAAAATCAAATCAAATAAAGAAGGAAGAGAGAAAGTACTAGAGCAGCTTCTTTCTGTGCCCTCTGATATTGGAGTCTGTTGGGTGGAGGTGGTTGTCAGCTGAAAATGGAGTCTTTTATCTGACCTCAACTCAGAGTTGCCTGTCTCCAAAATTTCCCTTAGGAGATGGAACCATCTCCTCTCCTGGGGGAACAGGGTTACCATCCACCTTGCCTGAGCCTTCTGCTGCCTGAACCTCTCAGAGCATTGGCATCCCACCTTTGCCCTCTCTGTAAGTGCCTGTTACAGCTGTGTCACATCCTGGGTTTGTGGCAGGTTATCTCCACAGTCCCTGACTAATTATTATTCTTTGTTTTCAGGATACTAGAGTAGCTCAGTCTCACACAATATGCTCCCTCTCAAGATGGCACTTGGTCATGGCCCTCTTAGTTATGGAACATGGCAAAATGAATCATTGCCCCAAATGGATCTAAGGGCTCCAAGGACTGTGGGCTTGTCAGGGTGTCTGGCTTACTTTTGAGTGAGAGCTGTGGTTCTTCTCTCCCACAGGGAGCCATGGCTGGAGGTGTGTTCTGCTCACTCCCTCTATCTGCTTAGTACCATTCTGCACTCTGAGACCATCCTATAATCTTCTTTGTGACTTCTGTCCTTTAGCAGTCTTTCTTTCTTTGGAGTAGGGTATACTCCTTCCCATTCTGACTCCTTTATTTTATCGTGTTACAGGGAGGCTGCCTCTAATTCAACATCTTACTCATCTGGCTTGCCTTTGGATGAGACTTCTCCTCCCCTGTCAGAGAACCATGCAGCTGGAAATGGTCCTATTCACTCACTTTCACTGTTTAGTCCTGTTCTTTGCACTTTGAGACTGTCCTATCACCTCCTTAGTGATTTCCGTGCTTTTCTAGATGTTATTCGTTTGGGATAGGGACTATTCTTTTCTATCCTTCCACTTTTGTTTCACCATGCCACAGGGAGAAGTCTTCTAATGTGCCATCTTACCCGAGAAGTGGCCCGTTAAAAAAATTTTAAGACAGGGTCTCCTGTCTTGTGCAGGCTTCCTCTGGCCTCAATCTCAGTATCATTTTTACTTTATTTTTCAAAAGAAAACTCTTAGGCTTTTTACTTCTTAATGCTCTTCTTATGTTTACCTAATTTTGTTTATACATTTTTTCTTTATTGTGCAACTGGGTTTTATTTATCTTTTCCTCTTTTCTCTCCCTCTTTCCAACATTCATTTCCTCTCTGAATCTTATTTTTCTTTTATTTAACCTTTGCTGTTTCCTTCTTTTTCTTCCTTTTATGTTCACCTCTTTTTATTTCATGCAGTTTCTACTTTTACCTTCATGCTAAATAACTTCTTATATCTTCATAGATATATCTTCATAGATTATATCATCTTACTCTATACTATTGTAACCATTTTCTGTTCTAAAGGCATTGGTGGTATAGTAGTTGGTTTTAATTCCTTTTAAGTGTGTTTCCTCCTCCCATTGCCTACCAAGTGACTGGGATTACAGGAGTGTGTCACAGCACTTGGTTTGAGTGGTGCTTTGCAACTCAATATACATTAGAGAGAAGGAAGAGAAGCAAAGTTTTGTTCAAAAGGTACAACTATGAGATGAATATTTCATACGTATGTTAAACTTTCCTTGTCTTGTACCACCGTCTCTCCACCTACTTGTTCATTTTATTTATCTGTGGGTAAATTTCCTGTCCTATTTATCAGCATTCATCTATGCCTTTTTTGTTCCTAAAGTTTTATAAATGAAAAGCAACATGTTCAACTCTTCACCTGCTGCTCAACAGGTATCATTTCAACATTTGCTAATCTCCAGAGCAGAGTCCAAAATGACAGAATCAAAGTCTCAGCAATGTAGTATTTAAAAGAAATGTGGCTTCATTTTCTTTCAGGTCAGACAGATTAGCCAGTTTTTGCAGTAAAAAAAAACTGTTATATGTTCGTCATTGTAATACAAATGTCAAAATAAGCCTTGAAGAAAGAGTAGGGAATAATTTGTAAAAGAAAATCTTGCCTGTATTTCATAATCTGGCATCTGCCTACCTTACTGTTTCATCTCTGATGTCTGTGGTGTGTAAATTATGGCCCTGTCAGTGTGATCTACTGGGCTGTAAAAAGTGCTCCTGAGTACACATCTGTGCATTCAACTGCACACCTGCAAGGATTCCTGTGACAAAATATAACTGAGAGTCACAGTTCCCTGTCTGTGGGATGTCTCCCAGAATGTATCCTGTGTCTCAGTTTCTACTGCTTTATGTGTTTTTCTCTTGAGATAGATAGATTAAGCTTCACTTTCCCTAGTAACCAGCTGTGGATCTTTGTCTCACCCTCTGGTCACAGAAAAGGAACAAGATGGAGAGGTATGCATTCCCCTTTGTCCTGGCCTTTCCAGCTGTGCTATTGCCTGAGCTGAATGGTCCAGGGTGAGTGAGCAGAAGAATGTGGCCAAGCCTACAGAATGCAAACCGCATTTCAGCACTGAAGCCCCTCTCCTTCTTTTGTCTGCCTGGATCTCAGGTGAGAATGGAAATGTGCTTTGTCTAAGAACTGCAGAGCACATGTGTGGGGGGGAGTTTGAGGAAGCATGTCAAATCTTGGGATTCTCTTATACAGAACTGGATGAGGGACTAGAGTCATAAAGACATCCCAGGAGACCAGGATGAATATAAATTTGGTAGTGGTCCTAGCTTGGGCATCCTTGATTTTCTCCAGTGGCACATAGGGCTATAACTATGTTTTTACCCTAGGATTCAGAGCTCAGGCCCTGGGAAATGGGTCTGCATTGGTGAAGGTCAGTGGTACCCAGCATCACCTTGGAAGGCAGTGAAGAACTCCAAGGGTGCCATGCTCACCTTAGTGACAACTGTCCTCTGTTACTGTACTCTGCATTAATTCCTTGTGGCCATTTCCTTTTTCTGTGCTATCTTCTGAGTCTGCTTACAGAGTTGAAATTGTCCTTTGTTAAATGAAAATAAGAGCAAGATCTCTTTTTTCCTCTGCTCATGTGGAGTGATAACACTGTGAGCACAAGTGGAGCTGGTGGACATAGTGTGCAAAAACCACCAATTCACTAGTGTCCCACAGACACCCTGGGCACATGGGTTCCTTTATTCTCTCTGATCTGATCTTCATTATGAGTGTTAAGCCTGTTCTGGAGAATTAGAGGAAATAAACACTGGATTAATGTTTGATTTATTAAGTGTCATCTGATGCTATCATTGGAAGGTCCATCTGAATAAGTACTCCAACTGTTTGTGTGAAAATGTTCAGCCTCTCAGATCCACCCCACCTCTCTATTCTTTTCCAAGACGGTATAGGAGTCTATATCATTTCCAGTGACATGCGAAGGGAGCCAATGACATTCTCACATTACTCCCAGTGGTTCCCGAGGGCAAGATGACTTTTGTCTCATGGGTCCTGCTGGTGATGCTGACCTGTTTACCTATGTCTTGGGCTTATGTCACTTGCACTTTTGTGCCTCCTCTTGATTGGTGCTAAGTAGGTTAGCTTAGCCATTACTGGGCAAATGAGAGGAAGAAGGGGATTAAGAGTATATTTAGCGCCACGCATGGTGGTACAAACCTGTAATCCAGCCACTGGGGAGGCAGAGGCAGGAGGACCGCAGGTTTGAAACCAGAGGCACTCTGCATAATTTAGTGATACCCGGTCTCAAAAAAGTAAAAAGAAAAAAAATGGACTGGGTGTGCGGCTCAGTGGTACAGCACTTGCAAAGCATGCAAGCACAAGGCCCTGGGTTCAACCTCCAGTACTGCAAAAAAGAAAAAAAAAAGTATATTTAGGTTTCAAGGATAATAAAGACTACGTGAGATGAATGCCTCCTCCTCAACTTTGGCACCAACATTGTTCAATGGATTCTTCTCCCTTAATCAAGAACAATAGCTGTCTCAATCCAGCCTTTTGAAGTATTCACTACCAAGGCCATTCTTTTGAAGGCACTAGGGCATCCATTAACCCTTTCTGGACATAGACCCCAAGGGTGAAATGTTTCTTACTTCCCCAAGGGCTCAAACTAAAAAATCACATTTGACCTTAGATCCATACAATAGATATTCTCTCTTGCTTGCCTTCCCTCCTCAAGGGTGTGCTATCCTTCATGATAACCTTGCCTATACTGTCTATTAGCCTGTAGCTGTACCACTGTGGTGTCTGATGCCATCAGATCTTAGGAGCTAAGCAGGGTCAGATCTGGTTAGTCCTTGGATGAGAGACAACCTGGGAGCACCAGGTGCTGTAGGCTTGGGAGAAGGACCTGGCAACCCACTCCCATAAAACAATCTGCCATTGAAAATCTCATGAATAGCAAAGAAGCACTGACAATAGTGTTTCACCTGTTGTACTTGTTGTCACCATCAACTCGATGGCACCTAACAACAACAAAAACATGCTGTCTGTTATAAATTCTGTGCCAGGTATAAATTCTTTTATATGCCAAAGACAAAAGACTGAGTTTTGCTGCTGGACTCCTAGGACCATGTTACTTGGTAACAATTGGGACCTGGTGCTCCCGGACAATTCAGCCTCTACTCACCTGTGCTGGCACCACAGAGCCCTCTCAATCAGGGTCTTATCCTCCATCCTGCCCTTCATAGGTGTCCACTTAAAAGCCTTGGCTGCACAGTTGCCTGGCCCCTAGCTGGGTTAAGCTTCCTTCATGAAAGTACCCCTAGCTCTGGAGTCAGCTACTTTCTACATTCCTGTATCACAGAAGGGACCAAGATCTCCATAAATCAAAATTCTTAAATTATAACCATCCCTGTGCCCAAGCATGTTGCTAAGGCCATCCTGACGCATAAAAACTTCTGAGTCCCCAGTGTAAGTGGGGGCAAAATCCTCTCCTCCAGTTCTCTGACATATCTGGTTTTTCTGAGATGAGGCCCAGAGACAGAGACTAAGAAGTGAGAGCCTTACCTCTGTCTGTCTCTGCCTCTGTCTTCTCTGCTCTAACTTGAACAGAACACCCTTTTCCTTTGTTTGTTTTTCATGCTGACACAAGAATCCCCATATCCAGGTCTGAAAGGAAAACTTCATTGTTTTTCTCTTTAGAGGAAACTGGCTAATTGCTAAAGGGTGATAACACAGGAGGGATTGTCATATATTGCTCTTTACATCATTAGCAGGGCAAGCTCTTTGGGAATAAGCCCAGGGTTCAAGGAGAGCCAACATGCTTTAACAGGGTTTTGTGAGGCACTGTGTCTGCAACTTGGATATGAGTGCTCTGAGTGCTTCATTTCTTAAACAATCTTTCCACACTATGATAGCCATTAAAGACTGTTGACCTGCAGAAAGCTCTCCTGGAGATGGTGATGGGGTCCAAGAGCTGTGCTGTAAGCTTGGGCCTGTGTTCATGTCTGTGTTAGTCTAGGAAGTTCATGGAAGCTAGGGAACATTTTTATTTTCCTCAAATTGTCATATTTCCTGGTAACAAATTAAAATGGCAGCACTTGACATACTCTCAGTAGCTTAATCTTTTAAAAATGTGTTTTTCATTACTGGGATGAGTATACTACACATATTTTGAATACAGAAAGAAAGTGCAACTCTCCTAATTATAAAATCGCTGAAATGAAAATGTTTGGTGTGGTGCAAGTCTGTAATCCCAGCTACTCAGGAAGCTGAGGCAGGAGGATTGCAAATTGGAGGCTGGGGAAACCTTCACAAGATAGCAAGATCCTGTCTCAAAATAGAACATAAGTAAAAAGGGGCTGGGGATGTGGTTCACTGGTGAAGTGCCAGAAAGAGTCCTCAAGTTTAACACCCAGTGCTGAAAAGAGAAAGGAGTAGGAGGAGGTCATGGAGAAGGAGGAGGAGGAGGGAAAGGAGGAGGAGGAGGAGGAATAGAAAAGAAAATCTTTGCTTAAAAACTGCCCATCTTGGGAAAGTGGCCTTTGGTGGCTCTCCTACTGAACTGTGAATACAAGTTCATCCCTCATTCCCACATAGGCTTGTGTTTGCTCTTTATCTTATGGGTATTAGTCCTGTCACAGCATTGAAAGAACTCTGAAATCCCTAAGCTTTTATCAAGCTCCTGATTTCTCCAGCTGGCAGCTGCCAACAGAAAAAGCACTGATGCTATAAAACACATTTTGAAAGCTCATGTATGTCCATGCTATTCTGAAAGACCGTCTCAGTCCCCATATGAGCATGGGAAAACCAAGGCACAGGAAGATTGAGGAATTTGGCCAGTGTCACACATCCAGTGTCTCCCAGGTGAGTTCAAGATAGCACTACTGCTAACCCTAAGTGGCCTTATAACTAACACCTTCCTTTTTTACCCTCTAACCCTAAGTGGCCTTATAACTAACACCTTCCTTTTTTACCCTCTCACTTGTCATGGATGTGTAATATTAAAGAATATGAAAGAAATGTAAAAGTTGTCAGAATTGAAATGCAGTTGTTTATGTCAATTCTAATAAAAATTTAATAAATAAGGCAGAAGGTTATGAAAGAAGAGGTCTTATGCATAGTTGCCTGGTAAGTGTCACAAAAAGACTCTGCCAGGCTACAAGATTCCAAAAAGGACTCTCCAACCTTATGCACAATTGATTCTACAAGGACATCTTGTCAGGAACTGTCTATTCAACCTCAGACGGACACCATTCTTATGATTAATTACTTGGGCCAAAGACCATTGTTTAAAAATATCTGGTGTAATCCTCCTATTTTTTGTCTTTAGAAATTTCTGATTGCTTCAATCATTTGCCTATGCCTATAGTTTACTGTGCCTGCAGCCGTAGCCCTGTGGCATCCAATCCCATCAGATCTCAGAAGCTAAGCAGGGTCAGGCCTGGTTAGTACCTGGATGGGAGACCGCCTGGGAACACCAGGTGCTGCAGGCTGGGAGAAGGACCTGGCAACCCTCTCCCAAAAATCAATCTGCCATTGAAAACCCTATGAACGGCAGAGAAGCACTGACAATAGTGCTTCCCCTGTTGTACAGAGGGTCGCTATGAGTTGGATACCAACTCGATGGCACCTAACAACAACATAGTTTACTATGATACAGTCCTAGGTTGTTGTTGTTGTTAGGTACTGTCAAGTTGGTTTCTGACTCATAGTGACCCTATGTACAACAGATGAAATACTATTGCCATGCTTCTCTGCTATTCATAGGGTTTTCAATGGCTGAATGTTTTTTGAGAGTGGGTTGGGAGGCCCTTCTCCCAAGACTATGGCACCTGGTGTTCCCAGGTTGTCTCTCATTCAAGTATAAATCAGACCCGACCCTGCCTAGCTTCCAAGATCTGATGGCATCAGAGGCCACAGTGGTACGGCTGCAAACATGGTCCTAAGTTGTTGTTGTTAGGTGCAGTCGAGTCGGTGTCTGACTCATAGTGGTCCTATGTACAACAGGCGAAATAGTATTGTTAGCGCTTCTCTGCTATTCATAGGGTTTTCAATGGCTGATTATTTTTGGGAGTGGGATCTTGAGTCCTTCTCCCAAGTCTACAGCACCTGGTGTTCCCAGGTGGTCTCCCATCCAAGTACTAACCAGGCCCAACCTGCTTAGCTTCTGAGATTTGACAGGATCAGATGCCACAATGCTATAGCTGCAGGCATGATCCTAGGTAGCAGTATATTATTATAACAAATACCCGAGATTACATCAATTTATAAAAATAAAGTTTTGTTTCTGCTCAGTGTTTTGGACGTTTCAGTCCACTATCAATTGGCTCTTTGGTTTTGGGTACCTGGTGATACAACACACTATGCAGAAGCATATGGTTGAGCAAAACCATTCACCTCATGGCTTGGGAGCAGGAGCCTGGGTCCCAAAATCTACTTCAAGATCATCATGCTTCTTTTAACCTGTGTTAGTCAGTTGTCATCACCATTGCAGGAAAAGCAAACAAAATAAACTTCTGCAAGAAGAGGTTAGAGAATTATCCACAATGGCAGCAGTGTAGGAATGGCAGCAGTGGCAGCAGGGCCTGTGTCTGATGACTTCATAGCATGGCGGACCAAGAACAGAGACTAGAGCTGCATGTGCTGGGGTTAAAACCTCCAAACCCCCAGTGGCTCATTTCTATTAAGCTAGACTCACCTCCCAAAGTTCCACAATTTCCGGGAACAGCGCCATCAGCTGGGGATCAAATGTTAAAGCACACGACCTTTGGCGATTGCTTTATATTCAAAACATGACATTACTTAAAAGACGTCCTGATTGTCCCCACTTCTTAAAGATTCCACCATCTTCCAGTATTGCCCCAGGCTGGAAGCCAAGCTTTTAACACAGATCTTTGTGGAATATTTCAGATGCAAGCAAGGATAGTCCCAATGCAGCGCTCTGCTATTCCCAAATAAATGTCAATATTCTTCAATCTGTGATTGGGTTTTTAAATGGACAATAACAATAAAATAATTTAGTGATTTGAATGAGAAACAAGGCAAGGCAAGGTATTCCTAATAGCTTTAATAAACACATTTCAAATTCTATGGGAATTATTGTGGAATACATATTCATTGAAAATTAGCTGCAGATTCTAGGGGAGTTTCTAAATAACCCCCTCCTGCTCCTTCTCCCAAACTACCCGAAAGCAACAATAAGTCTCAAATGATCTTTTATTCAGCATTTAACACATATGAATGGGACATCTTTTAATAGATATCTGGCACTTTTGTAATAGCAAGTAATTTGCCAGTTATCTGGGCAAGAGGTAGAAGATCAACCCTCAATGAAGAAATGAGTTAGCCAGATAAGTGTTGGGAAGACAATAATTCAGATCATGGGGGAGGAACAAACTATTTTCCACAGGGTGTTAAACAGAGCCTCCCAGAAGAGGTCAAAATAGAGCAGAAAACCTAAGGTTGAGAAGGAAGCAGTCATGTAAAGATCTAGGGGTAGAATCTTCCAAATAAAAGAAACTGCTATTTCAAATGCATTCAGAAGATCAAATCAAGAGAACATGGTGAGACTTCACCTGCCTTTTAAAATATGAGCTCCCTCATTGTAAAATCAGGATAAAAATCAGGATCAAACAGTATTGATAACCTGAAGTTGTTGAGTAAGGTATAGGATAATGCATAGACTTGGCTCAATATCTTGCATATTGTAAGTATTCAATAAATGTTAGCATCAGTTGTAATATTTATATTACCATATTCACAAAGGCAAGAGCATCTACCTTTCAAAATATTTTAAGTCAATTTTAAGAAAATTAATTACATTGTTACATAATTCCTCGATTATTCCATGATATTTATTTGCTACTTATAATTGCATCACAATTACCTTCAAGAAATGATAATGATTGTCTCAATTTATGTATGTGGAATCCAAGGCGCAGAGAGGTTAAGTAATTTGCCCAATGTCCCACAGCTGCAAATAGGAGAGTTAGGACTGAAGCCCAGGTCTGTTGTCCCTGCCCCCTGGTAACCCATTCTGATCTCCCAAAAAGATCATAAAATAACATGCCTGGGTAAAATTAAAATATGATTCATCAATGGGATGTTTTGCTCTGATTAAAAATGAATTACACTGATAACGAATTATCAGGATTATAAAAGAATCGAACATATCAGGCATGAATATTCAAATGAAAAGAGCTGAACAGAAAATTGTAATTACAGTGAAATCAATTATATAAAAATATGTACATCTGTGAACTAAAGTTAGGAAATATCCATAATGAATGAAAATAGTTACTAGTTAGTTAGGGCATAAGTTTATGACTGACCTTACTGTATTTGAAATAATTTCTGTTATATTGTTAATACAAAGAAAATAAATGTATTTATGTGTTTTGTACACAAAAAAGAAATCATAATGTTACAGTTATTATGTATAAATATGTTCATTACTTTTCTAGAGATATGTATCAATGTATTAAGAGAAAAATGACATAATGTCCTGAATTTGCTTTAAAATACTATAGCAAAAAGTAGGCTATAAAGGAAGTTTGGTAAAATTGACTACTATGGAATCTGGAGACAGGTATATGAGTTTATTACACTAGTTTCTCCTGTGAATTTTGAAAACTTTAATAATTCAATTTTTAAAAAGAAAATGAAAGGCATGGTGATGGCTTACAGTGGAAACAAAAAAGACATAACACACTGAAGAGGTATATTTGGCCATGGTCAATGTATGATGCCATTTGGTCATTCAAATAAAGAGTCAGATAAATCAGGATCTCAGAAGATATGGTGGGTGACTACAAATGTGGGTGGTCACATTATACACATGCTATATCAAGGGAAGGGCTAGGATTTTAGCTCAGTTGGTAGACCACCACTCTACACTCTCTGAGGTCCCAGGTTCAATTCCCAGCACCGCAAAAATAGGACATGGCAATCCACTCCCAAGGCAATCCAGAAACAATCAGTCATTGAAAACCCTGTGAGGGTTGCTATGAGTTGGACATGACTCTACGGCACCTAACAACAACAACAACATATCAAGGCAAAATTGATGAAATACCTAAGGGGGAGAGAGGCATGGAAAACAGGCCTGTTAAAATCCATGTAAGGAGTAACAAGTAGGTAATGGATACTGAAAAACAGTGGAATGGACATTGTGGTTGGGGGAACATCAGGAAATGTATTTTCACAAATCCAAAAATATAGCATAAAACTAGAGGAAGGGAGGGAAGAAGAGAAAAAGTATGAGAGGGACATTTTCAAAAAAGAGAGAACTGTAAAATGTACCAAAGGCATGTCAGATATAGTAAGTTGAGGGTGAGGACATGGTCATAAGATTAGTCAATATGAAGGTCATCAGTGTCCTTGATAAATCAGTTTTCTTGTTGAGGGCAGGCAGGTACAAAAGAAGGATTAAAGTGCTTTATAATGAGAATGGTATTCAAAATACAGAGTGATTTCCTGTTTGGAGCTTGAGGGAAATGTGGAAGAACCTTGGAGGCACACAGGGTAAGGAGATGATTTTATATTTTATGTTGTGAAGTTAGACATTTCTAAAGACACTCTACAGTAGAATTATTCAAGCAAGCTCCAGATGGACAACTTCTTCCCCCCCCCCCCCCCCAAAGAGAGAAAACACAAGCAGGCACTGGGAGCGCAATGAGATAAGGAACTGGGAGGCTTGTGGGATAAAGGCTACATAGGGTCTTTGGAAAACAAGCCATTACTTGTGACCTTTTATATATGACCTAACATTCTCATGCCTGCAGCCACACCACTGTGGTGTCTGATCCCGTTAGATCTCAGAAGCTAAACAGGGTTAGCCTGGTTAGTACTTGGATGAGAGACAGCCTGGGAACACCAGGTACTGTAGGCTTGGGAATAGGACCCGGCAACCCACTCCCAAGAAACAATCAGCCACTGAAAACCCTATGAATAGCCAAGAAGCACTGACAATAGTGTTTTGTCTGTTGTATATAGGATCACTATGAGTTGGACATACCTGCTGGGATTTAGCTCAGTTGGTAGAGCGCTGTGCTACAGTCTCTGAGGTCCCGAGTTCAATTCCCAGCACTGCAAAAATGGGAGAAGGGCCTGGCAATCCACTCCCAAGGCAATCCCGAAACAGTCTGCCATTGAAAACCCTATGAGGGTCGCTATGAGTCGGATGGCACCTAACAACAACAACGAGTTGGACACCGACTTGATGCACCTAACAACACCACCACCATTCTCATGACTACTAGGTAAAATTTCTGGTATGTATGTTATAGTTAGTTAACCTTCCATACTTTAACAAAAAATAGACCCCTAACTTCATGAATCTCACTAAGAATTCAGTAAGCTATTATCTGACTCTAATGGTCAGATTTTCCTCACCTTACCTTAACTTGCCTTTGTCATGCCCCTACCAATGTTTTCACGAATGTACTGATTTAGATGACCTTTGCTCTCTGCTTATAAAGGTCGTTACAACTTTCTCTTCCAAAAAGTTATTTAGCCTGAGTTGAATCTGTGTTCCCAGACCATGACCACTCATATTTGGCTCAGAATAAACTATCTTCTTATTTCCCCTTAGAGTTGTTATTTTATCTCGAAAACTTCAATTTATTTAAGGCCTGAGAAAGCACATTTGTGAGTGAGTAGAGGTGGAGAACAAGTTTTCAGAGAAAGGAATCGGAATGGAGAAGCCTACTCCTTGAGTAGGTGGAAGGCCATACAATCTAGGGGAAAGGTGTCACCTTAAGTCACTTTCTCAAGAGGGACATCAGAAATTGTAAGTGCAGATCAAGTGTTGCCAGAGTACCCTATTGCTTCTGTTTTCTCAATGAATGATTTGTGAATATCATGAGAAGAGTTGTCTTTGCTTGTGGAGGGCAATAGAAAGCAGACAAGAGTAATGGGGGATAACATCAGCAATGTACAATGGTAGGCATATGTAGAACTGTCAAAATGAAATCCATTAAGTTGTATGTTGTTGTTGTTGCTGGGTGCAGTCAAGTCCAACTCATAGTGACCCTCATAGGGTTTTCAATGGCTGTTTCGGGATTGCCTTGGGAGTGGGTTGCCACGTCCTTCTCCCATTTTGTGGTGCTGGGAATCAAACTCAGGACCTCAGAGACTGCAGAGCAGCGCTCTACCAACTGAGCTAAATCCCAGCCCCATTAAGTTGTATACAAACTTAAAAAATAGAAAGTAGACAAGAATGAAGATACAGTTATGGAGTGTGTAGAGATTTTGTCGATTGTCAGGGGATTTACCAAGAAATCAGGGAAGAGGGAGAAGCAGTTGTAGAATTATGTTTGAGGAGGAGAGTTTGTAGGTCTGGGTAAGCTGGTAAGGAAGAGCTTGGTGAGTAGTAAGGAATGATATGTGGCCAATGGAGTGGGGCCCTTCAGGAGGTCGAAGGTTGGGGATGCAGGGGCATTAGAGAGGGAGGAGGGAGTACAGGTGGTGCTGCTTTTAGTGAGAGAGGATAATGAAAGAAATGCACCTTATGGATGGGCACAGCCTCATCTGATGCCCAGGTAATGACTACCTTCAGAGAGTCTTAAGAAAGGAGCAGAATGTCCCTGAGGAGGAGAGACTAGTAGTGGTCTGCTGAGCCTCAACAGTTAGGATCAGAGGGTGAGAGTTGAGAAGTAGACAGTGAGTGTGCCATGTGACAAGCATGTTCAAAGGTGGGTTAAGAATGATAAGATTGGTAGATGGTAGTGATCCAGACGGTAGGGACAATAGTGGCATTTTCATGGGTAACATTGATATCACAATTCTAGGTCCTAAACTCACAAATCTATCAAAACCATTTCTTCCAATTGAAACCAATAAGCTTTCTTATAGGATTTCTAGATTTTCTGGGCAACTATGTCCAGCATGAGAAATGTCATGTTCAAAATTCAAGACACAAAGTGATTGTGGCCTCAACCTAACTTGTCAATCTGATCAGTGATCTAAACATGCAGCGAGAGATTTGTGTGACATGATTATCCATGAATGGTCCACACCAGCTTCTTTTGAACCACGTCTGTGCACATAGTGTATGTGTGACATTTATTCCCTCCCTGCAGCTGGTGTCTTCTTATTCTCTTGTGAGGTACAGGATGTCTTTTGATGCCACTTATGGATATTTCATAAAGATATGCTAATTTTATGGCTCTTGAAGCCAACCAAAGCCACTCCCAATCACTCATTGGGTGAAAGAGGACTGCCAAGCATGCTGCCAAATGTTGGAGTCTTTCCTTTGAATTATATATTATTGTTGTTGTTAGGTGCCGTGGAGTCGGTATCTGACTCATAGCGACCCTCATAGGGTTTTCAATGGCTGACTGTTTCGGGATTGCCTTGGGAGTGGATTGCCAGGCCCGTCTCCCGTTTTTTCAGTGCTGGGAATTGAACTCGGGACCTCAGAGACTGCAGCACAGCACTCTACAAACTGAGCCAAATCCCAGCCCCTTGAACATATAATGCTCATAATAATCCAGGACATGGTGAATTTGAAGTCTGGAAGACATAAAGACATTTTTTTTTTTAAAAACCTAAAGATTCTTGTTCTTTTCAAGACTATATTTAAATCATAATAAATGAAGTGACTCCAAAGCCATCTTTGGAGGGAATCTATGCATCTTAATAATGTGTTGATATTGTCTGACTCACAGTCACCCCTCAACAAGACTTTTGAGTACAACAACAACAAATTTAATAAACTTATTCTATACTCTACTATAATGTCTGTGTCTTGTATAGATTCTTTTATATGGTGAAACAAAGACTAACCAATGTATCTGCTGCCAGACAGGGGAAGGCAGTTGTACTCTCTAGGAATCTAGAGAATTAAACTGAAAGTCTCTTGAAGCCATACAATGTATCAGTAAATATATAGTATATCAGAGTGGCAAATGCAATGTAGAAAATTAAGGCATGGGTTGGGTATGGTGGGGTATGCTTATAATCCCAGCTGCATAGGAGATGGAGGCAGGAGGGTCACTTTTGCTCAGGAGTTTGAGACTACGATGGGCAGCATAGAGGGACTCTACCTCAAAACAAAAAGGAATAACACAATTTGCTTCCAGTGTAAGATAGCAGATTAGAGGCAGCCTCCATGTGACATAGTAAAACAAAAGAATCAAAAGAGGAAGGAATGGACTCCATTTCAAAGAGACAAAGACTAGAAAAGCACAGAAATGACAAAAGTTATAGGATGTTCTCAGAGAGCAGAACAGAACCAAACAGCAAGAGGGAGTGATCAGGGAATATCTCCAGCCACAGCTCCCTGGTGGGAGAAAGGAACTGGAACTCAGCCAAAAAAGTAAGCCAGATGAATCTGGTGGGGATGTTAGCAGTCTCACAGGAGAATCCCTTAATCCTTGAAGCTCTTAGATCCATTTGGGGGATTTGGTGAGACAGTGGCTCCTCCTGACTAGGGGAGATCAGCATTGGAGAAAAGATTAATTTTGTCACACTCTGTATCTTGGAGGACCATGACTGGGTGCCATTTTGAGACGGAACCTACTGTGTGAGGTTGAACTACCCGGGGGCCTGAAAACAAATAATTATCACTGGTCAGAGAGCCTCGGGGGAACATACAAAAACCCCGGGGTACAACACTGGTGAGGCAGGCAATTACAGAGAGGAGGAATATGGGACACTGACACGATGAGAGTGTTATCAGGGAGACACAGGGAAACAGGTCCAGAGAAGGAAGCAGGAGTCAGAGCACACATCCAGGAGGCTGGAGGCAGGCAGGTCCTTTCCCAGTGGCAACAACTGTCTTCCCCTGTCTGACAGCAGATACTTTGGTTAGCCTTTGTTTCACCATAAAAAAGAATCTATACAAGACACAGAAATTATAGTAGAGTATAGAATAAGTTTATTAAATTTGTTGTTGTTGTTAGGTCAAGTCAGTGTCCAACTCATAGTGACCCTATGTACAATAGGTGAAACAATATTGTCAGTGCTTCTCTGCTATTCATAGGGTTTTCAATGGCAGATTGATTTTTGGGAGTGGGTTGCTGGGTCCTTCTCCCAACCCTACAGTATCTGGTGTTCCCAGGCAGTCTCCCATCCAGGTACTTATCAGGCCTGACTTGCTTAGCTTCCAAGATCTGACAGGAAAGGAAGCCACAGTGCTACAGCTGCAGGCCTTATTAAATTTAGAGAATGTATAAAGGGAGTACACCTTCGAGACATCAAGACAGGCAGTAGTAAAGGACTACCACCCAGGATTAAGGTCAAATGTGTTTTTATAATGAAATTTGGACCTTAAGGGTAGAGAAAATGGCCCTATACTTGGTATCTTTGTTTTGTAAAAGAACTTAATGGAACTTCCAAATATTTTCAGAAGGAGACACCCATAGGTGGAAGTCTCAGAACAGTCTGCCTTTGTTCACATCCAGCATATCATAAATCCTGGCCTAGCATGTGGGGCCCATTACAAAGTGTCCTTCCAATGTCCTCAGGGACACATGTGCCTTCCTCATCTTGGCAGAAGCCTTTTCCTCCAAAGTGCCTGATAATGGCTATGTTAGCTGCCCAACAAATTTTGGGTAGTGGGAGGCTCAGGCAAGTTGGATGATGGACCTAGCCCCTGGGGAGAAAATATGACTACCTCTCCTGAGGGGAACTTTAGAGACTAGCAACTCTGAGCTGAGGTCAGATTTAAAAAAAAATCTTCAACTGACCACTCCATCTACCTAACAGACTCCAATATCAGATGACATAGAAAAAGCCTCTCTAATATTTATCTGTTTTTTTTCTGCTGTGCTTGTGATTGAACCCAGGGCTTTGCATGAAGCAAGTGTTGTACCACTGTGAAGTACCCCCAGCCCTTTTCTTATTTTTGTTTTGAGTCACAGTCTCATTGAATTATGCAGGGTGTCTCTGGCCTGGGGCTCAAAAGCCTCATGACTCAACCTCCTGAGACACTGGGAATGCAGGTGTACATGGTGGTATCCAGGTCCATTTTTTCTTTTTCTTATTTTTTCCATACTTTTCATCATTAATTTTGTTTCTTTCATTTCTCTTTTTTCTAATGTAATTTTTACTTTTTCTTTTTTACTTTTCTCTTGTACCTTTTGCTGCCTTTGTATCTCTCTTTTTCTATTTACTATACTTTTAGCAACATTGTTATTTTATTTTTTAAACAAGATATCTTGGGCCTGGTACAGTGGCATACTCCTGTATTGCAAGCAACTCAGGAGGTGGAAGCAGGAGGATTGCAAGTTCAAGTCCAGATGCAACCTCTGTAATTTAGTGAGACCTTGTCTCAAAATAAAAAGTGAAGAATGGATTGGGGTTCAGCTCAGTGGTAATGTTGTACCCAGGGGCTCAACCCCAGAAAAATACTCCAAGACACAAACATACGGATCGGGAGCAGAAAAGTTTATTAGACCAGCCAGCTGGCTACTTTCAGTCCCAGGAGTGGACTTTCAGAAAGCAGCATCCGACTCACAGTGGTTAGGAGCTTTATAGGGTAGGGGGCTGAGAACCAGAATTACAGAAGCAGGAACTTTTTTAAGGTAAAGAGGTGTGGGGTACAAAGTAAGTTTCCATTTTACAGAGTTCAGCCCTTTACAGGAATTCCCCAATTTTGACCTTTTACAAGGTTATCTTGCGACACCACCTTTTTCTTAATCCAGCCCTTTGGCAGGCACAATCATCTTGTGACACACATGCCCTTGTCAGCTTTTGTTGAGGGCTGGTTTTCAAGGAACCAGTGATTTTAAAGTGACCTTAGGTCTGCTCTCACACTCTATGTTATTGTCACCACTTTTAGTTCTATGGGGATTCGTGGTGTAGTAGTTGTCTTTAACTGATTTTAAGGGTATTTCTATATTTGGGTATGTCTAGTATTGTACCTTTCATAGTGGTTTGTCTTATCATCTGGGAGTGGTACTGGGGATTGATACCTCAAGAGAGATCACAAAGAAAATCTCAAATAAAATGGGAAGAGATACCCATCCCAACAGATGCACAAACCACAAAGCAGAAACAGAAGAAACATATGAAACACTATAATAGGTCAAATGGACTTAATAGACATCTACTATTCCATCCAAAAGCCACTTAATACACATTTTCTTGGCAGCCCATGGAACTTTCTCTAAAAAGATTACATTTTACTCCATAAATCAAGTCTTAACAAGTGTACAAAAGTCACACTAATTTTGTGCTCCTTATTGGACCATAATGGAATAAAACTAGAAATCAGCAAGAGAAACTACAGAAAATACACAAATATGTGGAGATGGAACAATACAGTCTTAAATAGTAAAATGGACCTTGAAGAAATCAGGGAGGAAATTGATATTTCATGGAATCAAGTGAAAGCAAAAATACAGCCCACCAGAACCTTTGGGATATAGCAAAGTTTGTTCTAAGAGGGAATTTTATTGGTATGAGTGTCTATATTAAAAAATCAGAGAGGTCTCAAATAAATAACTTAATGATGTACCAGAAGGTCTTAGAAAAACAAGATCAAGTGACACCTAAAGTCATTAGATGGGAAGAAATATTAAAGATTGAGCAAGAATTAGCTGGGCATGGTGGCACACGTCTGTAATCCCAGCGGCTTGGGAGGTGGAGCCAGGAGGATCGCAAGTTCGAGACCAGAGGAAGTCTGCGTAACTCAGCGAGACCCTGTCTCAGGAAGTAAGGAAAAAAATAAAAGGGCTGGGGGTGCAGCTCAGTGGTCCAGCACTTGCAAAGCATGCAGGCGTGAGGCCCCGGGATCAACCCCCAGTACCACACACACA
>VMDO01031514.1:0-19973 GCA_007922755.1 Pedetes capensis
CACTACAGAATTTAGTGTTAAGCATCTTTGGAATCTGCTTGGAGTCATAAACATATTCATAATTTTATTATTTGAGTTGTATAATCATCATAAACTAGTTGATTTCTCTTTATCATGACTTATTTTTCTAATTCCATGCATTTTACAGGCAACTTATTTTAGTGAAAAGGAAATTACCCAATTGCACCTCAACTTTGCTTTATTTTGCAATTGAGAAATAAAGACAAGGAATGATGAAATAAGAAATAAACTACAAGTGAAATATGAATCATAATAAAATAACTTTTTATTAAAATTTCTCAGTACAATTGTTGATATACAAAATAATAGAAATGGAAAGTACAGAGATAGTCCAGAATAGCTATGGGGTGTACAGACTAGAAACTAATATGGAATGGAAATAAGAGCTGCAGTATTTCAAGGTAAAATTGTTCTAGAGCTCTTTTGCACAATAAAGTAAATATATTTATTACTGAATTAGGTAGTTAAAAATAAGAAGATAAACTTAATATTATGTAAATCTTACAATGAAAATAAAATTGTTGACTTATTTCTTCAAATAACATAATCTGGCACCACTAAACAAAGACAATTTTTTCTAAAATATCAGTTATGTGCATTTGTCAAGAAAAGAATGAAACAAACAAAGAAAATAAGTAAAACACAGTTCAAACTACAAAAATGGTTCTAATACATAGTATTTTGATTTTAAAAAGAATCATGTTTAGGCTGTAAACCTTCATTTACTATCCCCAGACTGCCATCATGGTATTAATTGCATCTGCATAGTCAGTCCCTCTGGAAAGGTAACATCCCTGCTCAGAGGCCTTAAATATTATACATTTTGTAAATAACTTCTAAGGATTTTCTCAAATGTGTCAATAGGACAATATGCCAATGAATTCCTAACTACATACATCCAACAGGTTTTTGTATATTCCATTGTCTTCTAAAATTTCTTTCCCATGATATTTGCTATCTTGACAAATAGTTTCCCTCCCCATACAAATGCCCAAACCCAAAACCAATTACTTATTAAATCCCCATTCTTAAAGACATTAATTAATTAATTAGAAATGTGACATCAAATGAGAAGCAGTACCATTTACAGTAATTACATTATTTTTCGTTCCATCTCAGTTGTTTTACACTAAGTAATTTTGCTGGTATAAATCCTATTTCTCTTCTACAGCTATCAAACCTTTTCATAAACAGTTTATGAAAATGCTAGTGTCTCGTACTGAGTGAAGTCTAGAAATATGATACTTCACTTACAATACTCACTTTCATTGCTAGAGAATCTGATTCGCTTTTAGGCACAAAATGCTCCTTTGCTTTAGAAGAACTTATGTTCCTCCTTGGCTCCATGTAGTGAATCAAGCTAATTAAAAACAGCAAGACGATTCCATCCTCTAAGCTAGCAACTTTGAAATGAAAATATAGTACAATTTTGAAACTGTTGACGTCTGAAAGAAGGTTTGAGGGAAAGAAAAATTTGCACTTTTTTTAAAAAGGATCTCAAAAAATATTATTCTGCCTTGTGGTTTCTAATATTATTGGAGTCAAGTGTATGACACATTGAGCTGGAGACAAAGCTTATAATCATAAGGGAAAGGCGGGTTGACCAAAGCCAACTTATTGTGAGTACATATCCTCCCCCCACACGTCTGTCAGTTTGCCGCACTGTGGGAGCTTCCGTGTTGCAATGAGGCTGAGAACTCTGCCACTGTGACCTCGGACAAGAGCAAGGTTACCCAGAGTGGACAGGTTTCCAGCTGAGCTTCCAGATTAAGACAGACTAGGGAGTAGGACCTGGCAAGCCACTCCCGAAACAACTAGCCATTGAAAACCCTATGGATAGCAAAGAAACACTGTCAGATATAGTGCCGGAAAATGAGGCCCCAAGGTTGGAAGGCACTCAAAACACTACTGGGGAAGAGTTGCCTCCTCAAAGTAGAGTCTTCTGTTATGACAGAAATGGACTAAAACCCCAGGGTGCTCAACTTGCTGATGTGGCATGACTCAAAATGAGGAAAAACAACTGTAAACATCCATTAATAATTGGAACATGGAATGTACGTACTATGAATCTAGGAAAATTAGAAATCCTTAAAAGAGAAATGGAGCACATAAACATTGACATTCTAGGCATCAATGAGCTAAAGTGGACCGGCATAGGCCATTTTGAGTCAGACAATCATATGGTCTACTATGCTGGGAATGATAAACTAAAGAGAAATGGGGTTGCATTCATCACCAAAAAAGACATTTCGAGATCTGTCATGAAATACAATGTTGCCAGTGATAGAATAATATCCATATGCACATGAGGAAGGCCAATTAATATGACTATATTTCAAATTTATGCACCCACCACTAAGGCCACAAATGAAGAAAGGGAACACTTCTGTCAGCTTCTGCAGTCTGAAATAGATCAAACATGCAATCAAGACATACTGATAATCACTGCTGACTGGAATGCAAAGGTTGGAAACAAAGAAGATGGTTCAGTATGGTCTTGGTGACAGAAACGAAGCTGGAGATCACATGATAGAATTTTGTCAGACCAATGACCTTTTCATTGCAAATACATTTTTTCAACATCATAAATGGAGACTATACACATGGACTTCACCAGATGGAACATACAGGAATCAAATTGACTACATATGTGGAAAGAGACGAGGGAAAAGATCTATACAAAATGTCAAAATAAGACAAGGTGCTGAGTGTGAATCAGACCATCAGCTTCTCATATGCAAGTTCAAACTGAAGCTGAAGAAAATTAGAACAAGTATATGAGAGCCACAGTATGACCTTGAGTATATCCCACCTGAGTTCAGAGACCACCTCAAAAATAGGTTTAATGCATTAGACACAAATGACAGGAGACCAGAAGAGTTGTGGCATGACATAAAAGATATCATTCAGGAAGGAAGCAAAAAGTTCTTAAAAAGACAAGAAAAAAGAAAAGACCAAATTACATGTCAAAAGAGACAGTAGAACTTGCCCTTGAAAGTCCAGCAGCTAAAGTAAAAGGAAGACATGATGAAGTTAAGGAACTAAACAGAAGATTTCAGAAGGCAGCCCGAGAAAGAAAAACAAATATTATAATGACATGTGCAAGGAGCTGGAGGCAGAAAACCAAAAGGGAAGAACACTCTCTGTGTTTCTCAAGCTTAAGTAAGTGAAGAAAAAATTCAAGCCTCGAGTGGCAGTAGTGGAAGATTCTACAGGGAGAATATTAAATGATGCAGGAAACATCGAAAGAAGATGGGAAGAATACACAGAGTCATTATACAAGAAAGAGTTGGTAGATTACCAACCATTCCATGAGGTTGTATATGAAGAGGAACCAATGGTGTTGAAGGATGAAGTGGAATCTGCCTTGAAAGAAGTGGTGAAACACAAGTCTCCAGGAATTGATGGGATACCAATAGAGATGTTTCAACAAACAGATGCAGCACTGTGTCGATCATAACAAACTATGGATAACACTTCCAAAAATGGGAATACCAGAACACCTCATGAGAAATTGTGCTCATGAGAAATGTGTCCATGAACCAAGAGGCAGTTTTTCGAATAGAATAAGGAAACACTGAGTGGTTTAAAGTTAAGAAAGGTGTGTGTCAGGGCTGTATACCTTCACCCTATCTCTTCAATTTATACATTGTGCAAATAATGCGAGAAGCTGGACTTTATGGGGAAGAATGTGGCATCAAGATTGGAGGAAGACTCATTAACAATCTGTGTTATGCAGATGACACAACTCTGCTTGTTGAAAGTGAAGAGGATTTAAAACATTTACTGATGAAGATCAAAGATCATAGCCCTCAATATGTGTTATGACTAAACATCAACAAAACAAAAATCCTCACGACTGGGTCAGCATGCAACTTCACAATAAATGGAGAAAAGATTGAGGTTGTCCAAGACTTTGCTTTGCTTGGCTCTATAATCAACACCTGTGGAAGCAGCAGTCAAGAAATCAAAAGACACATTGCTCTAGGAAAAGCTGTGGCAAAAGATCCCTTTAGGGTATTGAAAAGCAAAAATGTCACATTGAAGACGAAGGTGTGTGTGTCTCATGCCATGGTATTTTCATTGGCATCATATGTTTGTGAAAGCTGGACAATGAACAAGAGAGACAGAAAAAGAATTGATGCTTTTGAATTGTGGTGCTGGAGACATCTATTGAATATACCATGGACTGCCAAAAGAACCAACAAATCTGTCCTAGAAGAAGTACAACCAAAGTGCTCCTTGGAAGCAGGAATAGCCAAACTGCATTTTACATATTTCGGACATGTAGTCAGGAGAGATCTATCCCTGGAGGTGGACATCATGTTTGGGAGAGTGGCAGGTCAACACAAAAGAGGAAAACCCTCCACCAGACTAACACAGTATCTCCAACAATGGGTTTAAACATAAATAAGATCGTTTGCCTAGCACAGAATTGGCAAGTGTTTCGATCTGCTGTACATAAGGTTGTTATGAGTCAGACTTGACTAGACGGCACCTAACAACAACAACAACATCACAATAGATAAAGGTATTACTGCCGTGAAGTCTTGTAGTAGGAAAAGATATTGTGCTCAACTCCACATATAGCAATATAAAGTGAGAAGGAAGAGCTAAGGAACAGGATCAGGTTCAAGGAAAATTATTAATAATATTATGGGGAAGGAGGTAAACCACCTGAACAAGGCTCTTGCCAAAGTCAAGCCAAGGTGATCAGACATTACCAGGAAAATGGGAAAGGATTAAGAATCCAATCCAATCAAAAGGTGAAGGTAATATCAAGGATAGCTAAACTGATTTGGTTGAATTCTTGCTAAATTTGGCAAATTTAGAAATGAACATGGATGTTCAAAGTCAGGGATTAGTTGAAAAATATTTTGGGGGAACCTGAGTAGAATTTGGTCAAGGACAGAAACTTTGTCACCACCTAGTCATTGCAGTTTAATGGCTTGGGATTAGCTCATTGGTAGAGCGCTGCTCTGCACTTTCTGAGTACTTTGGTTCAATCCCAAGCACCGCAAAAATCAGAAAAGGATGTGGCAATCCACTGCTGAAACACTCCCAAATCAATCACCCATTGAAAACCCTATGAGGGTCTCTATGAGTCAGAAACTACTTGAAGGTACCTAACAACAGGAACAATACAATAATACTGTGATCTCTTTTTCTAAACAACTCTTATTGAGCTACAGTGCTTACCGTCAGGTGCTATTCTGTCCATGCCTAATTGTGACTGGCAGGCTGCACTAAAATGAAGATTTTCAATTTTTTTTGTCTTTGTAAACATCTGTAATGTTTTTACAATAACCTCTTGCATTCATAAAAATGTATTAAATATTTTATAAAGATGATTTCAGGATTATCATCTTTACCTGCAAAGCCATTTTTTCTTGGCCATGTTGCCTTCTTTTGTTATTTTTTGCTAAAATAAATCATGCTTTCCCTCTCCGATTATTTTCAT
Source organism: Pedetes capensis (assembly GCA_007922755.1). Lineage (NCBI taxonomy): Eukaryota > Metazoa > Chordata > Mammalia > Rodentia > Pedetidae > Pedetes > Pedetes capensis. The sequence goes on from VMDO01031514.1 coordinate 5,483, forward strand.
GATTTCTCAAGTGTCACATACAAACATTGATTTTTAAGCCAGGTATGGTGCTATCCACTTGTAATTCAGTGCTCTGGGGCAGGAGGATCACAAGTTTGAGGCCAGCCTAGCCTACATAGTGAGACTTTGTCTAAAAATGAAACAAAGCAAAACAAAACAACAACAAATAAAAGAATATACTCTAGGCCTTACAATAATCAACAATTGAAAACATGGAAATAATACCAGGATATTGTTGTCTTTTTTTCTTTTCATTTTTCTTTTCAGTACTGGAGTGTTGAATCTAGAGCCACATACAATCTATGCAAGTGTTCTACCCCTGAGCTGCACCCTCATTTCCCCATTTTTATTGTTTTTATTTTTTGACAGCTTCACTAAGTTGCTCAGGTTGCCTATGCCCTCAAACCCATATACCTCTAGCCTCAGCCCCCTCAATTCACTGGGATTACAGGCATGTACCTTAATGTCTGGCTTCCTTTTTGCCATAAATATTTTCAAAGTTGATCTTTTCAAATATCTAGACAATATTAATCACGTCCTCTATTTCCCTGTACCCTGTTGTCTAAAATCTCATCATTTCTCTCCTTTCCTTCTATTCTGCCCTTGTGTGTTTTAATCTAATAACTAGGTTAATAGACAACAAAATCTTTTTTCCCATGGGTCTTCTATTGCCATAAAACTTTATATTAAATTGTAGGTCCAAAAAATAATTCTTAATTCTTCCTCTCAGTCTTCTACAAATAATTTGACCACTTTTATCTTCCTCATGTTAAAATTCCAATGGCAATGGTAATCAGTTTTACAAAGTCCAATATGTTTTGTTTCTTTATTGCTTAATGTGAATCATTAAGAGCAGAATATGTTGTTGTAGTGTGCACCTTTAATAATTGTTAGCCCATTGTTGGATTTCTGTACTGCTTCAGGACATTTGCTTGGTAAATATGATCTATACAATGAAACAAAGTTCATGGAAGGATAAGCAGTAAATTTCTAGGGTTGAAATTTTTCCTATGAGGAATTTTTACATGTGGGTAGCCTAAATGGGATTCATACTTCTAAATCTTCTTTTAAAACTGATTTATCCATTACAAAGGAAAATTTAATGTTAATTATAAGGAATTTATGGGAAAACGTTAAGAAAAAACTTTATCCCCATCATCAGTTTTGTATTTGCCACATGGTTAAGTGTTAGTTTTCACATGGGGTGACCTGGTCTTTTACTCTGAAATAAGAGATTGAAAAGTGATAAGATGAATGACAAATGAGGAAACCAGGTGGGGGATGTTTGCTTCTTTTGGAAACTCATCCTGGTGACCTGGAATAATATGGGAATTTGACTTTCTTGATGTAGCTGAAGGGTTCTAACCCTGGCAGTTGCTCTCATCAGGTGCCTCATTTTCAGAAAATGCTCTCAGAAACCACGTTTATGAGAGCTCAGTCTAAAGTGACTTCAGGAAAATGGGAAAAGATATTCACCAGAGGAAGAATGCAAATGCTTTGAAATCAGATGTGACAAGCCATTGAATCCAGCATTTCTTAAATCTCTTTACAAACATTAGATTCTGTAATTAATCCTCTCAATTTCCCCAGAAGCCATATTTCATTATTCTTGATTTATAAGCATAAAACTAAAATAACAAGGAAATGCATAGTCTGCATTGTTTGACAAATCTTTCTAAAATACTACTTTTATCATATTAACCCCCTCCTAGGGGATCTTAGTGCTTTTCTTCATGTCATTTCTAAATCCTTTACTTATGCCTCCAAAATCTACCTTATAACTATCCAGTTAGTAGGTCCCCAATATTGCCTAATGTGATTTTCAGGGTAAGAAGTCCCTTGATTGCTCCTCAGATAAAACAACTTTATTCTTGCCTCTTATAAATGCTTTTATTATAATTGTCATCTTTATCTTACATTTATTATCTGGTATTATCATCCTTAAGTTTAATTTTTATGCTGCTAAACAAGTGGGTTTCCCACATAAGAAAGTCTTGTTTGAACACTTGATATCTTTCATTTATTAAATAGGATCTTCAAGTAACTAGGAATATATCTTTTACAACTCAACTCAGTATACTATTAATTGTTTGTTATATGGTCAGTAATCTGTATGTTTTCATGGATACCTTGTTTTTTTTTCTAATAATAATCTCATGAAGCAGATGTCATTGTTATTATTTTATAAAAGACTATCATTTTCATTCAGCCATTGAAAACCCTATGAGGGTTGCTATTAGTCTGACACGACTTGGTGACACCTAACAACAACATTCTTTAAATCTAATATGAATATCAAATTTTGGACAAAGCAGTATCAGGTATTACATTTTTAATTTAATGCATGAATAATCTTCCCTTTGTTAGATGCTGTCGAGTCAGTGTCCAACTCATAGTGACCCTAAGTACAACAGACAAAACACTATTGTTAGAACTTCTCTGCTATTTGTAGGGTTTTCAATGGCTGATTGATTTTGGGAGTGGGTTTCTGGTCCCTTCTCCCAAGCCTGTAGCACCCAGCATCTCAGGTGGTTTCCCATCCAAGTACTAACCAGGCCTTACCCTGCTTAGCTTCTGAGATCAGATGGGATCAGACACCACAGTGGTATTGTGCAGGCCATTATCATAGTTGTTAAATAATAAGTCTTTGCCGTGATATAGTCATTAGCCTATTTCTACAACTAATTAAACATATTGATATACTGTTAGCATAATTATTTGAAATTTGTCATTTATAATAACATACAGATATTTAGGGCATTGTGCTGAAAACAGCTACAGCTGCCAGTAAAGCTCAAATACTGAATTAACTCTATCACAGATGTATTAGTTTTCTGAGCTTCCATAGCAAATTACCTATGACTGATGGTTTAAACCACAGAAATATATTTTATCACAGTTCTAGAGGCTGAACTCTGAGATAAGGTGCCTGTTTGGATGGTTTCTTCTGACACTTCTCTCCTTTGCTCGTGGATGGCCATCTTTTTCCCATAAACTAATGTGTTCTACCCTCTATGCGCAACTGTGTCCTAATCTGTATTTACAAGGACACCAGTCACATTTGTTTAAGACCCACCTAAATGACCTCATTATAGCTTAATTACCTCTTTACAAATGCTATTTCCATGTTTAGTTACGTTCTGACATATTGGTGGTTAGAATTTCAACATATGAATTTTATGAAGAGACAATTCAGTCCACAAGAGAAAACTTAGTAGTCAAATGTAGACATAATTTTCTTCAAAGGAATAATTTATACATTGAGACAACTTAGTTAAATTTTTTTCTCTGAACAAGTTCCTAATATAATTATTCTATAAAATGGCAATATGCCAAAGAAGATAAAATGTAGAGAGAAAATTGACAGAGAAAAAGTTAAATTTGTGCCAGAGGATTTTTTTCAGTTTTTTAAAGAAATATAGTCACATTTGGCAGAAGAACAAGGAAGAAGGGGGAAAAAAACTTAGGATATTATTTTGCTTTTATTTACTATCCATCCTTCTATCAACCCTACAACATTGTTTTCCAAATGGAGGCATACTAATACCAGAAACGTGGCCTGAACTTATCAGTGCTTAGACAGTTCATCTTAAGAGAATATAATAGTGCTGACAAAATCCACTTTTTGTTGTTTTTCTTTTTCTCTCTTTCTTTCTTTCTTTTTTTTTTTTTTTTTTTGAGACATGTCTCATAAGATTTACTAGCAGCCTGGAACTCACCACCAAGCCAGGCTTCAAAATTCTGAATTGTTCCGGGAATTAAATGAACTAGTTCAGGGAAGACTCACACAGGAGCTGCTATCTATATCAGCTGAGGCAGTCTGTCAATCAGTATCTCCCAAATATTTGCATCAAAACGAAAATAAGATATCTCCCACCATTGCATTTGCTAGACCTCCTGGAAAGCTAAAGAAGAGGTAATTTCTTAAAGAACACCAGGTCTTAAGCAAGAACAATCAAAATTATAAAGGTGATAGTAGATGAAGCTATTACTCCAGCAGCAGAAAGTTTTTTACCCATTGAGTCAAACTAGATCCCAAGATTTCAAAAGAAGACATGTACAAAAGGCAACCCCAGGCATTTAGGGTAATAATAACCACACCAAGCAATAGAAAAGGCTCAACCTAGAACCACATGAAACATGAAAAAACAGGTTGGAGAGGATGCCTTGATTGACCAAAACCCATCAGTAGTTAACTTCAAAATAACCCTAATTTTAGCTATTCCAGAAAAATAATTCAGAAATGGGCTTATAAATATATTGAAAGATTTCAATGACGCCACAACCAAACAGACAAGAGCAATTAGAACACTGGACAAAAAAACAATCTAATTTAGAGGAAAAATTTAGCAAAGAAATCAATATCCTGTGGAAGAATCAAATTGAATTGCTAGAATTACAAAACACAGTAATCAGCTTATATAACTGTAGATTCTTTGGTGTCCAGACTGAATGAAGCTAAAAACAGGATTACAGATTCTGGAGAAAAAGTTGAAGTTTTTATCTATTCAGATGCCAAGAAAAATAAGGCAATATGAACAATACTTTCAGGAGATTTTTGATAAAATGAAGAGAGGTAACCTACAAATACAAGGCATTCACAAAGGAGTTGAAACTAACAGTTATTGTTGTTGTTATTGTTGTTAGGTGATGTCCAGTCCAACTCAGAGTGATCCTTATAGGGGAATAGGAAATCTTTTCAATGAAATATTAGCTGAAAGCTTCCTAAACATAGGGGAAGAAATAGACATTCAAACCATGAGATCATCCCAAAATCCAAACAGAGATGACAAGTACAGGTCTTCTCCATGACACATATAATTGGAATGCTAAATCCAGAGGGCAAAGAAGCCATTTTAAAGGGTGCAAGAAAGAAACATCAACTCACTTACCCAGACAAGCCCATCAGAATAGCCACAGACTGTTCAACAACTTTAAAGAAAAGGAAAGCATGGTCAGACATTATTTAAGCCCTGATATAGAAAAACTGCCAAACAAGATTACTCTGCCTAGCAAAGTTATATTTCAAAATAGATGGAAAGTTCAAGACATTCCATGATATTGACAAGTTCAAATGATTCACTGCCACCAAGCTAGCATTGAAGAAGATTCTTAAGGAAATACCTCATACAGGAAAAGCAATGGCAAGCCCAAAAGCAAGACCAAAGGAGTAAATAAAAGATAAGAGGAATGCATGATCACAACAAGCTAAAAATGTACCAAAGAAAAGAAGTAAACATCAAAAGGATACAAAAAAAATTCCTCTCAACAATTACTATAAATATAAGTGGTCTCAACTCACCATTCAAAATTACCAACTGGCCAAACCCCTCAATATGTGGGATTTAAGAAATTCATCTCATTCATAAAAGTCATAAATGTTTAAAAATTAAAAGCTAGAAAATAGTATACTAATCATGTTGTAATCAGAAAACAAGCAGAGGTAGCCATAGTAATTTCTACCAATTTAGACTTCAATCTAAAACTGATCAGAAGAGACAAAGACTATCGCTACATATAAGTAAGAGGAACAGTCAATCAGGAAATAATAACATTACTTAATATTTACTCACCAAAAATAGGAGCACCTAATGTCATAAAACAAACTATTATAGATACAGAAGCACATTTGTCCAGACAAAATTATTACAGGAGATTTTAATACCCCACTATCTTCAAGAGACAGATCATTATAGCAAAATGATGGACTCAAACAGTACTATAGACCAACTGGATATAACAGATGTCTACAGAATATCCCATCCATCAAATGGAGAATACACATTCTTCTTAACACTACATGGAACATTTTCTAAAATAGATCACATTTTAATCCACAAAAGTGGACTCAACAAATCCAAAAATTGAAATCATCTCCTGTACCTTATCATATCACATGGATTAAAACTAGAACTCAAAAGGATGAAAATGTCCAGGAATGTTACAAATATATGGGGACTAAATAAAACACTTCTGAATGATCAATGGGTCACTGAAGAAATTGGAAAGAAAATTAAAATTTCCTGTAATTAAATGAGGATGAAATCACATCTTACCAAAATGTATGGGAGAGACAAAGGTACTTCTTTCTAAGAGAGAAGTTCATAGACATGAGTGCCTTCATCAATAAGGTAAGGAAGGCCCAAGTAAGTAACCCACAGACACACCTTAAGGCATTAGAAAGTCAAAACAAGCCAATCCCAAAAGAAATATATAGAAAGAAATCACTAAGATCAAGGCAGAAGTTAATACAATAGATACTAACAGGACAGTACAAATAATTAACTAAACCAAGAGCTGGCTCTTTGAAGAGATCAATAAAATTGATATTACCTTAGCCAGACTCACCAAAAGAAACAGCAAAAAAGCCCAAATTTAAAAAAAAATCAGAGATCACAAGAAGGATATAACAGATGCCAGTATAATGTAGAAAATCAGCAGAGACAAATTTAAGAAATTGTACTCCCCCAAAAATAAAAATACATAAGAAAAGGAAAATTCCTTAACATGTTCAACTTACCAAAACAAAATCAAAGTACATAAAAAAATTAAACAGACTCATTACAATAATCAAGTAAGAGGCAGCCTATATCCTGATGGTTTCATACCTGAATTCTATCAAACTTTTAAAGAAAGATTAATACTTATTTTCCTTAAATTATTTTTAAAATTAGAAAAGGAAGATATATGTTCTAATTCATTCTATGAAGCCAGTATCACCTTGATACCAAAACCAGAGTAGTATTCTACAAATAAAGAGATCTATAGATCAATGTTCCTGAAGAAAATTGATACAAAAATCCTTCATAAAATTCTGGCAAACCAAATTCAGCAACACATAAAAAAATCATACACCACTATCAGATGGGCTTCATTCCACAGATGTAAGCCTGATTCAACATTCACAGATCAAATAATGTAACTCAATATATCAAGATACTTGCAGAGAAAAATCCCATGATCATTTCAGTGGATTTTGAGAAGGTCTTTGACAAAGCACAACATCCCTTCATTATGTAAGTCCTGAAGAATCTAGGCACAGAAAGAATTTAACTCAAACTCATAAAGGCAATCTATGGGAAAACTATAGCCAATATCATACTAAATGGGGAGAAATTGAAAGCCTTCCCTCTAAGATCAGGAGCAAGATAAGGATGACTACTCTCTCATCTCTTATTCAATATTGTGATTGAATTCCTAGCCAGTGCAATTAGGCAAGAACAAGAAATTAAATGCAGATAGATTGGGAAAGCACAGGTCCAATTATACTTTTTCAAAATGATGTAATCCTATACCTAAAAGACCATAACAATCCCACTAGAAAACTCTTGTAGCTAACTAGCTTCTTCAGGAAAGTAGTAATTAATGAATTAGCAAAAAAGTTAATTAGCAATTTAATTAATTAATTAACACTCAAAAATCAGTACCTTTCCTTTACACCAATAGTGAACAGGAAGAGAAAGAAATCAAGACCACAATTCCATTCACACTAGCCAAGAAAAACTTAACAATTTGGAATACATCTAACCAATGGCCTAAAGACCTCTACAAGGAAAACTTGAAATGTAGGGAAGAATTGGGAGGAAATTGGCAAAAACTCCCAAACTGGGAAAATGGCGTTTGAATATCTGGTTTGTAAGTTAGAAATCTAGGGAAAATGAACGTAGTAACTTGGTTGCATGTTTGTACAAAACCCTTCCTGATTGGACAATTGGACTGAAAGCTGATTGGCTCAGGCCATTCCATGGGCGAACTATATAAACAGCTGCGCTGCGGCAGCTCGACCTTTTTGGCACGGCCTTTCTGGCATCCCTTTCTGCGCCCTCTCGCCTGTTCCTGCCTCTCCTGCTGCTCTCTCCCGAACCTTTGATGAGGAAAAAACGCTCTCCCATCGCAATCCTCAACAAGGAAAAGAACCTGCTCTCTGTCTGATCACCGAGGAAGCGGTAGCTGTCTCCTCCTGACCACCCAGATGACCAACACAGGTGTTTGCCCCTGGAAGGCAAAAGTGCCTGAGGCTTTTCCTTTCTCCCGTCTCCTCCGGGGTCCCGAGGGCCGCGGGATTCTGCGCCCCTCACCTGAGGGTCCCGAGTGAATTGTGTTTAGTATCTGTGTGCGCGGCGACGCAGCCCGTCCGAACCTTCAGGCCAGACCGGGAGGCACGCGCCCCACATAGATTTGGCGCCGAAATGTGGGGCCCAACATAGTTGGTGCCTGAACAGGGACCCAACATAGAAACATTAAAGAAAGAAATAGCAGAAGATACTAGAAAATGGAAGAACCTCCCTTGTTCATGTATGGTAACAATTAATATTGCAAAATTGACTATATTACCAAAAGGGATTTACAGATTTAATTCAATCTCCACCAAAATTCCAATCACATATTTTGCAGAAGTAGAAAACAAATTCTAAAATTCACGTGGAAGCACAAACAACCATGAGTAACCAAAACAATCGTAAGCAGCAAAATCAATATAGGAGGTATCACAATTCTTGCATTCAAACTATACTTTAAGGCCATAGTGGCAAAAACAGCTTGCACAAAAATATACTTGACAATCAATAGAACAGAATTGAAGTCCCAGAGACTCATTCATGCACCTACAGCCAACTGATCTGTGACAAAGGGGCTAAGGAGTTCCTTGGAGAAAAAAAAAATTCCTCTTCAGCAAATGGTGCTGGGAAAATTTCATATCCACTTTCAGAAGAATGACAATAAACATTTATCTCCCAATCTGTATGAAGGGCAACTAAAAATAGATCACAGACCTCAATGTAAAACTGGAATCCTTAAAAGTACTAGACAAAAGTATAGGGAACATACTCCAACACATAGGCATTGACAAGCAATTCCTTAACAAGACTCCACATGCCCAGGAAAATGCACCAAGAATTGACAAATGGGATTACAAAAAACTAAATCTGCAATATTACCCAGCTATACCACTTCGGGGGCTGGGATTTAGCTCAGTTGGTAGAGCGCTGCGCTGCAGTCTCTGAGGTCCTGAGTTCAATTCCCAGCACCGCAAAAATGGGAGAAGGACCTGGCAATCCACTCCCAATGCAATCCCGAAGCAATCAGCCATTGACGGCACCTAACAACAACAACAACCACTTCGGGCCTGCAGCCATAGCTCTGTGGCATCTAATCCCCTCAGATCTCGAAAGCTAAGCAATGTTATTCCTGGTTAGTATTTGGTTGGGAGACTGTCTGGGAATACCAGATACTGTAGAAGTGGGAGAAGGACCTGGCAACCTGCTTCCAAAAATCTATCCACCATTGAAAACCCTATGAATAGCAGAAAAGCACTGACAAAGTGTTTCACCTGTTGTACATAGGGTCTCTATGAGTTGGATCCCGACTTGATTCCATGACACCTAACAACGACAACAACAACAACATACCACTTCTGGGATTATGCTCAAAGGAAGATAAGTCATCCGACTACAGGAACATGTGTACTTCTATATATAATGTATCCAGGTTCACAATCTCAAGGGTATGGAATCAATTAAAATGTCCACCAAGAGAGGAGTGGATTGAAAAATTATGATATATATATATATGATATATGATAAACAATGGGACTATAACCCATTATTGCATATGATTTTCAATACATATTAATTAAAATTCCTATTTTTTCTTTTCTTTTTTATACTGTTCTATAAAATGTGCAAGATGATGAATATATAAGCAAAAGTGATTTAATAGTTGCATAATGAATACCACCAATTACTTTTTACTCTGTATCCCATCAATACTTATAAAAATAAAAATAAAGAAGACAGTGGAAATGAACACTATCAACCAAGTGATCCTAACAGATATTCAGAACATCCCATGAAAAAAAAACAAAAACAAAAAAACCCATATACTTCCCAAGAGCACATGGAACACTCCAGTATAGTTCATAAGTTAGGCTACAAAACAAATCTCAGAAATTTTAAGAGGTTGAAATCGCAAGAAGTATTAATTTTTCTAACCACAATATTATGAAATAAGAATCAATAAGAACAAAACTAAATATTTCATAAATGAGTGGAAATTAAACAATACTCTCCTGAGCAATGAATCAAAGATGAAATAATAGAGAAATAAAAATATCTGGAGAGAAATAAAAATGGAGACACAAAATGTTAATAACTAAGCACTTAGCTTAACTTATTTGAGTACTATATCAATTTGAAATGTCAGACATGTTTATTAATGTATTATTAGGTGGGTAATTGACATCCTTAATAGATTTTCTTTGTAAATTTTCAAATATCTGTATATTGACTACCAGTAGTTTGGTTGCATGATTTGCTTATGCAAAAAAGTCTACAGGTAAATGATTATAATAAATTGTCTGTCAATATATATGTGTACATATTTATGTATGGATGAATCTAACTTCTTTCCATATGTATATTTTTCCTAAAACAAATGCATTATGTATTTTCCATTATTTTATTCTTAAAATAAAAAGGAGATATACATGTACATATAATATTATATATGTTGTTGTTAGGTGGTGTCGAGTTGGTATCCAACTCATAGTGACCCTACATACAACAGGAGAAACACTATTGTCAGTGCTTCTCTGCTGTTCATAGGATTTTTAATGGCGGATTGATTTTTCAGAGTGGGTGGCCAGGTCCTTCTCCCAATATTATATATGGTGATATGATATATATATCATATTTAATATTAACATTTTATATTAATTTCAGTTATATTATATTTAATTATATTTATATATATATTTATTAAACATATATTAAATTATTATTATATATTTATATATTATATAACATATAATATATAATATATAATATATATATTTTAAAATTATTAAATATTAACATATATCAAATATATTTAATTATTAATTAATTGATATTAATATATTAATATTTTATATTAATATTTAATAAAATGTGCAAATATTTTAAACTACTGAAACAACCCTGTTTACCTTCATAATCTACATAGATTTTTAAAATCTACAGTATTTCATGACTTTATGAAGCAGTGATTACTGCACTATCCAGAATTATATATATATTATTTATTTCTGCCTGTGTGCAATTGCCTCCAGCAATACCACTGTGGTATATGATCCTGTTCTCAGAAGCTAAGTAGGGTCGGACATGGTTAGTATTTGGGTGGGAGACAGCCCGGGAACCCCAAGTGCTGTTGACTTAGGAGAAGACCAGGCAATCCACTTCCAAAAACTAATCAGCTATTGAAAGCCTTATGCATAGCAGAGAAGTACTGACAGTAGTGTGTTTCATCCATTGTGCATGGGGTCTCTGAGTCAGACACTGACTCAATGGCACCTAACAACAGCAACATATGCATATAGTTGTCTTTAGTTAAAATCATTCAAAATACCTTTTTTATCCAACTGTTGGTCTGATATCTACTACAGTAACGTGATCAGAATCTATCAATGTATCTTTTCCCTTGCTTTTATCTTCATATTTGTAACTATTCTAAGCCCCCATTCTCTAATATCATGAAGATTCTAAGTGCTGTTGAGTTGATTCTGACTCATAGTGACCCTCGGGGTTTTCAGTGGCTGATTGTTTGTGGATTGCTTGGGAATGGATTGCAATGTTCTTCTGTTTTTGTGGTGCTGACGACTGAACCTGGTTCCTCAGAGAGTGTGGAGCAGCACTTTCCTAACTGAGCTAAAACCCAGTCCCAAATCATAATAGCTCTTAGAAAATTGTATGTAACTTCCTGAAATTTGACAATTCCATAAGCTGTGATATCAAAAAATGTATACACATTTTTAGAGATATTATCTACATATTACTTTTCAAAGTTGAATTGAATTATGATGCTGACCACTTTGAGCACCTCTTGTAATTGCAGAAATCAAATGTGACCTGTGGTCTTTTTCTTCTTATTAGAATATATGAGATATTACAATTTTAACAACATATTAATAGTACAAGACTTTTCCTGCTGCCAAGATGAGCTTTTAGACCTATATCAGTCACTATTTCTCCCTATATGCCACATAATTTTGACAAGATGCTAGTTTTTACATCTAAAACATGTTTATCTATTCCAGATGTCTAAGTAATTTTGTTATAAGTTAGGAAACCAATTTTCCTAATTGATACTTGACTTCCTTATTAATATGAAGTGTCATGTTTATTATATGTGAATTTATTTTTTACAGAAATAATTGACAAAGAACTTGTTATTATTCAATTAATTCATTTATTATTTTGCCATAATATTTTGGTGATAAAAGAATGTGATTTTTAATAATGCCTTTTAATGCCTATCATATCCTTTTTTTATTTTTGTTTTCAATTTTTTAATTTGCACATATTAATTGCACAAAGTAATGGTTTTTATTAAGATATTTCATTTGTGTGTACAATGTACTTCAAATATATTCTCCCTGCAGACTTTCATATCTTCCTTTAAAATCTAGATTCTGCATATGGGAGAATACATGTGATATTTGTCATTCTGAATTTGGTACATTTTGCTTTACATGATGAGTTCTAGTTTCATCCATTACGTAGAGATTAATTTCATTCTTCTTTATGACTGAATAATACTCCATTGTGTATATATACTACACATTCTTTACCTGTCTAGATGGTAATAGACACCTAGCTTGATTCTGTAATATGGTTACTGTGAATAATGCTGCAATAAACACAAGTGTGCATATGTCTCTATTGTATTTTGATTTTTATTCTTTTGAGTTTATATATATATATATATATATATATATATATATATATATATGAGTACTACAGCCGAGTCATAGGGTAGTTCTATTTTTAGTTTTTTAAAGTAACCTCAGTATTGATTTCTATAGTGACTCCACTAATTAACATTCCCATCCCTATTATACAAATGTTTCCTTTCACATGTATCCTTGCCAGGATTGTTGTTTGGTTTCTTAATGATGCTGATAGTCATTCTGATTGGGATGAGATAGAATCACAATGTAGGTTTTATTTCCATTTCCTTGGTGGCTAAAGATGATGAAAATTTTTTCATGTATTTATTCTAAATTTGTACCTCTTCTGAAAACTCTCTTTTCAATTTATTTGCCTATTTATTGATTGGATTACTTGTTCTGTCAATATTTACTTTTATGGAGCTTTTCATATATTATAATAATTAACTCCTTGTCCACTGAATAGCTGCAAAGATTTGCTTTTATTCTGTAGATTGTCTCTTCCCTTTAGGAATTATTTCCTTTTTGGTGCAGAAGTTTTTACTTTGATGAAATCTTATTTGTCAATTATGTTGTTCTTCTTTGTTAGGTGATGTCAGGTTTGACTCATAGCAACTCTATGCACAACAGAATGAAACATTCTCTGACTCTGTGCCATGCCTGGCACTATTGTCAGTGCTTCTCTGCTGTTCATAGGATTTTGATTGCAGACTGTCTCAGAGTGGGCTGCTGAGTCTTTCTCCCAAAACTTCAGCAGCTAGTCAGTTATAGTTTTTAATTAATGAGAGATTTTAGAGTAGTATTCGGGTACTATTTGGAAAACCATTCCCTACGTCTACATCTTAGTTTTCCCTAAGTTGTATTCTAGCAATATCACAATTTCAGGTCTTACATTATGATATTGGATCCATTTTGAATTGACTTTCATATAGGTGAGAGTAAGGTGCATAGTTTCAATCTTATATGTGTTTATAACCAGTTATCCCCACACCTTTTTTTGAAGAGTGCCAGGTCCAGATCCACTCATGATGGATAAACAGAGTGCCCACATGAGGAGGAGTATCTTTAATAAAGGCATTGGAAGGAAAATCCACCGAAGATGGGAGGAGTATTCCTAGCCTCGGAGGGAAAGTCTTCTGAAAAGAGAGTAGTACCTCCAAAATGTCTCTTCATGGAAAAGGACTTGGAACCCCATCTTTCCTTTCTCTTAAATTTTAATTGGTCATATAAAGTCTTCTGGCTCTGTGGGCAGTGCTTATTCAAATTGGCAGTTGACAAGCCTCCCTAGCAGGCTTTCTTTCCTGAATGACTTCCAACATTGTAAACTCCATAAGTCAAAACAAACAAAAGCCTTTGTACCTACAGATCTACAGTAAGCAAACCATTCTGATAAGATAAAGCACCCATTTGTCCTAACAAGTGGACTCAGTGGGGTGACACAGAGTTAACAGTTAACTGCCCTGATTCCTGCATATAGTTAAGTATTGTTGTTGTTGTTGTTGTTGTTAGGTGCCATTGAGTCGAGTCCAACTCATAGTAACACTATGTACAGCAGATCAAAACACTTCCCAATTCTGTGCCAGGCAAACCATCTTAGTTATGTTTAAGCCCATTGTTGCAGACACTGTGTCAATCCATCTGGTGGAGGGTTTTCCTCTTTTGCGTTGACCTGCCACTCTTCCAAACATGATGTCCTTCTCCAGGGATTGTTCTCTCCTGACTACATGTCCGAAATATGTAAGACGCAGTTTGGCCATTTTTGCTTCCAAGGAGCACTCTGGTTGTACT
>VMDO01031515.1:0-20015 GCA_007922755.1 Pedetes capensis
TGTTAGGTGCCATCGAGTCGGTATCCGACTCATAGCGACCCTCTGTACAACAGGGGAAACACTATTGTCAGTGCTTCTCTGCTGCTCATAGGGTTTTCAATGGCAGATTGATTTTTGGGAGGGGGTTGCCAGGTCCTTCTCCCACACCTACAGCTTCTGGTGTTCCCAGGCGGTCTCCCATCCAGGTACTAACCAGGCCTGACCCTGCTTAGCTTCTGAGATCTGACGGGATCGGATGCCACAGGGCTACAGCTGCAGGCGGTGTAACATTTACTCCTCAATTAATTCAAGCCGACCTCAAAGCTCAGAGCAGCATTGGTTCCCTAAGCCCCTCCATCCCTCGATCCCTAGTTACTCTTTTTTTCTCATGTAGGAATAACTTTTTCATCTGTTGGTCAGCACCGCTGGTTGGTCATGGCAGCTGCACAAAATTGCTCTAATCCTACATGATTTGAAAGTATTTAGAAGACCCAGATATACACCCAGGCAGCTACAGCCACCTGATCTTTGACAAAGGTGCCAAAGGCATACATTGGAGAAAAGATAGCCTTTTCAACAAATGGTGCTGGGAAAATTGAATAACTATATGCAGGAGAATGAATGCAGACCGGGTATCTCTCGACTTGTACGAAAATCAAGTCAAAATGGATCAAAGATCTCAACATAAAACCAGAAACCTTAAAACTACTAGAAGCAAACGTTGAGAACACACTCTAACAGATAGGCATAGGCAAATATTTTCTTAACAAGACTCTGGCAGCCCAGGAAACTGCACTAAGAATTTATAAAACTAAAAAGCTTTTGTGCAGCAAAGGAAACAATTAACAGAGTAAAGGGAGAGCCAACAGAGTGGGAGAAAATCTTTGAATTCTATAAATCTGACAGGATTACTATCTAGTGACAAAAAGAACTCAAGAAATTAAACACCCAAATAATAACATATGAAAAAAATGTTTAATATCCCTAACCATCAGGGAATTTCAAATCAAAACTACCCCGAGATTCCATCTCACCCCAGTCAGAATGGCCAATATCAACAAAATAAACAACAACAAATACTGTTGGAGAGGTGGAGAAAAACGAACACTTTTACACTGCTGGTAAGACTGTAAATTAGTTCAGCCACTATGGAAATCAGTATGGAGGTATCTCAGAAAACTAAATAGAACTACCATATGATCTAGGTATCCTACTCCTAGGAATATACACAAAGGTATACTGGAACTTCCATATTTCATGTAGCACACCTCACAATTGTAAAGGGATGGAATCAATCCAGATGTCCATCAACAGATGATTGGATTAAAATGTGGTGTGTGTATACACACAATGGAATATTATTCAGCAGTAAAGAAGAATGAAATGTCATTTGTAGCAAAATGGATGGAACTGGAAATCATCATTTTAAGTGAAATAACCCAGACTCAGAAAGAGAAATACCACATGTTCTCATTCATATGTGAGAGCTAGATGTACCTTAAAGAAAAAAAAGTAAAGACATATATATACACAATCATACTTGTTTGTTGTCAGATGCCATCAAGTCAGATCCAACTCACAGTGACCCTATGTACAACAGAATGAAACACTCCCCAACATTGTGCCATGCCCAGCACTATGTCAGTGCTTCTTTGCTATTCATAGGATTTTCAATGGCTGATTGTTTCAGGATTTAGGGGTGGGTTGCCAGGTCCTTCTCCTGATTTTGCAGTGCTGGAGATTGAACCCACTGCCTCAGAGTAGCAGTCTACCAACTGAGCTAAGATTAGAAAATACAAGTTGACCCAATATGAGGGGGAAGTGGACTAGTGGGAGCGAGTGGACGATGGGGAAGGTGGGCAGGGGAGGGGAAACAACCTAGAGGGGTAGAGAGGGAGAGAACAGGTGCAAAGGACAGGATGCAAGTCTATGAAAACCCAAACAAATCATGCCATTCCTCATAGATGTGTACAATCGTCACTACGTGTTAATCAAAAAATTTCCTCTTTTTTGGTGAAATGTTTAAGGAGATGGAAGTGTAAGCAGTTCTGAATGGGTCCCTCTGTATTCCTTCAATAAGTATAACTAAAATACTAATAAGAAAAATTAAAAGTACTGAGTTAAACCATGTGTTGCAAGCCCACACTTGTTAGGATTTACTCATGTGTACACTGGGGCTGGGATTTAGCCCAGTTGGTAGAGCACTGCTCTGCAGTCTCTGAGGTCCTGGATTCGATTCCCAGCACCACAAAAATGAGAGAAGGACATGGCAATCCATTCCTGAGGCAATCCTGAAACAATCAGCCATTGAAAACCCTATGAGGGTCACTATGAGTCAGACACAACTTGATGACAACTAACAACAACAAGAACAAAGTGTAGACCTTTTTTTTAAAAAAACTATTTTAAAATTTTACCTTATCTTTGGGTAATTCAGAATTAGCTTAGGCATGTTTCGGAAGTTTCTGAGACTTAATGTTTCAACCTCAATCTAAGAGCAATAGTTTATTTGATTGGTAGAAGGATTAAAGAGGATCTCATAATACAGGATGAATAGACGGCTACTGAGAACAGAACCCCATGCAGACAGAGGGGTTCTTCCAGCCTTCAATCATAGTTTTAAGTTACCTGTCACAGGCATTACAAACCTCACCAGATCATCATTAATACCCATATCTGAGCTGTACGTGGTGGCGCATGCCTGTAATCCCAACAACTCCAGAGACAGAGGCAGGAGGATCTCAAGTTTGAGAACAGAGGCAGTCTGCTGACTTAGTGAGACCCTATCTCAAAACGTAAAAAAAAAAAAAGAAAAAAGAAAAAAGAAAAAAGAAAAAGGCTGTGGGTGCAGCTCAGTTGGTCCAGCACTTGCAAAGCATGTAAGCGCGAGGCTGTGGGTTCAACCCCCAGTACCGCAAAAAAAATAAACAAAAAACAAAACACCATATCTTATTTGCATTTTACTGAAGTTTCCGCATTTATACAGCACACAACTCAAAGTTCTGTAGACTTCAGAATCACACTGAAATTTATTTAATCCCTTACGTCCTTGTTGTTGTTATGTGCCATCGAGTCGGTATCCAACTCATAGCGACCCTACATACAACAGGTGAAACACTATTGTCAGTGCTTCTTTGCTGTTTATAGAGTTTTCTGTGGTGGATAGATTTTTGGGAGTGGGTTGCCGGGTCCTTCTCCCAAGCCTACAGCACCTGGTGTTCCCAGGTGGTCTCCCATCCAAACACTAACCAAGCCTGACCCTGCTTAGCTTCTGAGATCTGATGGGATCGGATGCCACAGGGCTACGGCTGCGGGCACCCTTACATCATTAATAACAATTAAAAACTAGACTCCATCCAGTATAGTCTCAGTCCCCACTCCAACATCCATCTGCTGACAGAATGCTGCTCTCCTGGGTATTCCGTGGTCATGACACCAAGTGAAAGTGAGCATGTCAAATCAGAACACAAAGCAAGCCAGGAGTCCACTGGCCTGGAGCAGGGAAAAGATTCATCACCCAGCAGTCGGCAGCCCAAGACTCTGCCCTCTCCCACGCAGAGCCAGAAGTGAGCCGCAGGCAACAGGAAGGAGGGCGATGTTCCGCATCACCCACTGGCTGGTTGCCTGGGCATTCCAAGCGGGGTAGTTGTCTTCCAAGAGAATGCTTAATTCCCGGAGGACAAGACCCCCCTTCAACTCCCCTCCCTTCCACCCTTGCTCACAGCAACGTCCAGCCCTGGTGTGAACACATAGCAGGCCCTTAATAAAAGGAAGGAAGGAAGGAAAGCAGCGCGTGCCAAGTACACGGGCTGGGCAGGAGCTTTCCTGTAGTGCTCCCCACGGCCCTGTAAGAGAGGACTATCATCTCCACTCTACACACGTGGAAGCAGAGACTCAGGGAAGAGAATCTGCCCAAGGTATACAATGAGGAAGTAGGCGGCATCACATTGAAAAGCCAGGACTGCCGGGCGCGGTGGCGCATGCCTGTAATCCCAGTGGTTCAGGAGGCGGAGACAGGAGGATCGCAAGTTCGAGACCAGAGGAAGTCTGTGTAATTTAGCGAGACCATGTCTCAAAAAGTAATAAAATGGCCTGGGGGTGCAGCTCAGTGGTCCAGCATTTGCAGAGCATGCAAGCACGAGGCCCTGGGTTCAACCCCCAGTATTGCAAACAACAACAACAACAAAAACAACACAGTGCTTCTCCCTCTAGAGCCCTTTCTACAGCCTTCATCAGCAGAAAATGAGAATTCCAGATACAAAGGGATTGATTGGCCTGGAGCTCAAACAGTGGAGCCAGCCTTGGAAGTCCAGAGGCCTGGGTCTAGGGGCCCTGGCTCTACAGCACTACTCTGTGACCTCTAACAAGTCATTTCACTGTTCCACACTGGGACCATGTGATTCCCCATCAGTGGGAGGGGACTTAACAAAACCATCTGGAGAGCGTGTTCGCAAACCACCGTGGCAACCTCCTCCCAGAGAGCAGACGGAGCACTCAGCAATTTAATATCACACACCTCACACCTTATGAGGGTCCATTATGGTAAGGTTTTGTTTTGTTTTGTTTTTTTCCGGTACGGGGGGTTGAACCCAGGGTCTCTCGCTTGCATGCTCTGCATATGCTGGACCACTGAGCTGCACCCCCAGCCCAATTTTTTTTATTTTTTGAGACAGGGTCTTGCTAAATTACACAGACTGCCTGTGGTCTCGAACTTGTGATCCTCCTGCCTCCACCTCCCAAGCCGCTGGGATTACAGGCATGCACCACCACGCCCGGCTATGGTAAGGTTTTGATCTCAGAGAGCCACTTAAGTCCTAGAACACCACACCCCCACTCCCTGAGGGAGCTTCCACAAAAGGCCCGTGAGGTCAAAAGAAATTGGAGTCAGGCCACTTTTAAAACAGAAAAAGATTCAAAGTACTTTGAGCTGTGTGCCGTGGTGCACGCTTGTAATCCCAGCTACTTGGGAGGCTGAGGCAGGAGGATTCCAAGTTTGAGGCTGGAGGCAGCCTGAACAACTTAATGAGAACCTGTCTCAAAATAAAAAATAGAAAAGGGGTTTGGGGTACAGCCCAATGGTACAACACTTACCTAGCATGTGTGAGACTCTGGATTCAGCCACTGAGTATGGCAAGAATAAACAACAAATAAATAAAATGTAAAATAAGGTAATTTGGGAGGAGAAGGACTACTTTAAAGGGAGAGGAAAATATACCAGTTAGAAGGAGTTTTGGAAGTGGGAATTAAAAAGAAAGAGCTGGAGTATAGCGCACAAACCCACCAGGTAGGAAAGGGCCAGGGAGAGCTGAGCCTACACAAGCCAGGTTTTCAGCGATCTGGTTTGCTGGTGTCCACTGTGGGACTGCATTTGGTGCCAACATTGGTGTGGGGACATCCTCAAAAAAAAAAAAATCTTGATATTCAGAATCAAATATTTAGAGAATCAAATATTGCTGATAAAGGAAGAAAGGAAAGTCCAATTCAAGCAAGTCGGGTGAATCTACTTGATGTTTCCCCTCGTTGTCTAAGACACGTTGCACTTGCAAAGTCCCAGCTCTATAAAGCCTTCTATAACCCTCAGACGGCTGGGGTTTAGTGCAGTTGGTAGAGAGCTGCTCTGCACGCTCCGAGGACCCAGGTTCGATCCCTAGCATGGCACAAATGGGAGAAGGACGTGGCAGTCCACTCCCAAATCAATCAGCCTTCGAAAAGCCTACGAGGGTTGCTATGAGTCAGACATGACTGGATGGCAATTAACAACAACAATAACCTTCAGACACGATAGTGTTGGCCCTTCCAGGGTGCACACACAGTAGGGCCATCCCTGCCAGCCAGTGCACCAAGTACACTGAATGTGAGCCCACTCCTGCCTGTTAGAGGTCTGCCTCTCCTACTGAACAGCAAGCAACTTAAGGTCGGAGACAGCACCTTTCTGTCCTTTCTTCTTCACGTGCAGAGGGAAGTGGGCTCATCGACCCTTTGCTCCTAAACACCTAGGCTGTGGACCAGACCAATCAGCCAGAACAATGGCGGGACCATGTCCCCGGGGCAGAGCCCTTGGGGGCAATTGTGTGCCAGAGGAATGAAGCATGCTCCCAATGCCTGGTCCCAATCACCTGTCCCACAGAGCCACCCTGCACCTGGCACATTCTCGATTTGGGAGAGTTCCTTTAAAACATGACATCAACACCTAGGTAGAGATTTCAAGCACCATAGAGGGCTGATTAGTGAGATTGACCTCATTTAGTTGGGAAAAACAAAGCCCAGCTTTGGCCACCCTGGTGGAGAAGGTAGATCTTGCACTTCCTGGGTGGAAGGAGACGACCCTGCCTAGAATGGATGTTGGGTGTGTGAGTCCACGCATGTGGCTGGAGGCTGGGGTAACACTCTCTTTGTGGCTACGGGGAAGGTTGGGCCTGGCTCCTTGCCCTCAGGCTCCAGAAACCCCAGAGCTCTTGCTGCCAAATACAAGGAACAGGCTGGGATTGTTCTGAAAACGGGGCTTCGAGGCTGGGGCAGCCAAGAGAGCAGCCATAAAATGCCTGCTGGCGAAGCAGGGAGGCACCTGGCTGGAGGCCCACGCTGAGCACTTGAATGCTCTGGAAGCCAGGCAGCATGGCTTTCCCAAGCAGGTACACGGCCCCTTCCGGGCCCTCACTGAGGTGCTTCACCATAGTCTTCTCGAAGAGGGGTGGGTGGTAGGTGCCCATTGTGCAGGCACTGTGGAAGTCCTTCTGGTAGTGGTAGCACAGCTCGATCCTGTGCTTGGATGGGAGACTGCCATAAACATCTGCCTTGTCACACAGTATCATCATGATGATGATACCCAGCATCCCAGAGATATTCTGGGGTTGGCCGAATCTCCTCTGGGGCAATTTCCTGAAGGATGTCCCACAGCGCCCAAGGCATCTGGGGCTTGACGATGTGAAAGGGTTGGCTGGCACCCAGCTTGTGATAGCTGTTATATTTATCAAGGGAGCTCTAGTCGGGACTCTGGCACCACTTTGAGACATCTGAATGGTCACCACATGGGCCCCACACAATTAGGATTCCTTCGTTGTACAGACTGCCTGCAGCCGTAGCCCTGTGGCATCCGATCCTGTCAGATCTCTGAAGCTAAGCAGGGTCGGGCCTGGTTAGTACTTGGGTGGGAGACTGCAGGGGAACACCAGGTGCTGTAGGCTTGGGAGAAGGACCCAGCAACCCAACTCACCTATAGCCACTTTATTTTCGACAAAGGAGCCAAGCAAGTAAACTGGAAAAAGGACAGCCTTTTCAACAAATGATGCTGGGAAACATGGTCATCCGCATGCAGAAAAATGAAAACTGACCCGCATCTCTCAATATGCATGAGAGTTAACTCAAAATGGATAAAAGATCTCAACATAAAACCAGAAACTCTAAAACTTATAGAAGACAAGATAGGCAATACACTCCATTATATAGGCATAGGAAAGTATTTCCTTAATAGGACTCCAATTGCTCAAGAAATTGCAACAAAAATAGATGAATGGGATCACATGAAATTAAAAAGCTTCTGCACAGCAAAAGAAACAATTAACAGAGTCAAGGAAACCCCCACTGAATGGGGAAAAAATCTTCACATCCTATACTTTAGACAAAGGTCGAATTACTAGAATTTATCAAGAACACAGGGCTGGGATTTAGCTCAGTTGGTAGAGCACTGCACTGCAGTCTCTGAGGTCCCGAGTTCAATTCCCAGCACCACAAAAATGGGAGAAGGGCTTGGGAATCCACTCCCAAGGCAATCCCGAAACAGTCTGCCATTGAAAACCCTATGAGGGTCGCTGTGAGTCGGATACCGACTCAACGCACCTAACAACAACAACAACATAAAGAACCAGAAAAAAACTTCCCAAAAAACAAATAACCCAATATGCAAATGGGCAAAGGAACTGAGTAGGCAGTTCACAAATGGAGAGGTCCGTAAAGTCATGAAATACATGAAAAAAATGCTCAATATCCCTAGCCATTAGGGAAATGCAAATTAAAACAACTGAGATTTCACCTTACATCAGTAAGAATGACCAAGATCAATAGAACAAATAACAACAAATGCTGGCAAGGTTGCAGAGAAAAGGGAACACTCTTACATTGTTGGTGGAGCTGTAAATTGGTCCAATCACTGTGGGAATCAATATGGAGGTATCTTTAAAAACTGAAAATAGATCTACCGTATGACCCAGCTATAACACTATTGGGAATTTGCCCAAAGGGAGATGGGTCATCATACCACAGAGACACCTGCATCTCCATGTTCAGTGCAGCACTTTTCATAATAGCAAGGATATGGAATCAATCAAAGTGTCCTTCAACAGAAGAATGGATAAAAAAACTATGGTACATATACACAATGGATTACTACTCAGCAATCAAAAAAAAATGAAATAAGGCCATTCGCAGCAAAATGGATGGAATTGGAGAAAATTATTTTAAGCGAACAAACATAAGCTCAGAAAGAGAAACACCACATGTTCTCACTCATATGTGGGAGCTGAATCAAAATTTTAAGAAGGAAAAAATCCTAATCAAAGTTTGGATCATAATAAAAGAAAAAAAAAGCTAAGAATGGTATTATTATAGATGGTCTAGAAAATGCATGTAATAGTTCTGACAAGGTAAAAGGAAAGTTCACTGCAGGAAAAGTTTCTATTGTAAACAGAACTAGAACCCAAGGATATATAGAAAAAGACAAGTGAATGGTAGAGAAGTCTTTGACGGGGGAGTGGGGGGGGAAGCGTACAAGAGGGTAAGGGGAAACCTATATGAATAATGTACAACAAAATGCATATATGGAAATGTCACAACGAAAAGCATGTCAGAATGAATCACATTAAGGTATACATTAAAATTTTCCAATTAAAAAAAATGGGCTGGGGTGCAGCCCAGTAATAGAATACTTGCAAAGTATGTGTGAGGCCCTGAGTCAACCCCAAGTATTAAAAAAAGAAAAAAAGGCATTAAAAAAGGCAATGGACAGAAACAATAAAGCAAAGGAACAATGCTGATCTTGATTTTATTAACCTGTGGGGACCCTGTTTTATTCCACTGTGAGCCTTCTCAGTGGCTGTCAGAGAGCAGGCTCACCACGTAGAATGCATAACTGAGCAAATCCACACAGCTAAAAGGCTGTACCCTAGGGATCCAGGCCAATGAAGCGGGCTTCTCCTGGGCCCTTGCTGCCTTATGCATTTGGGTCGTTCATGGTGATGAGCTGGGAGGGGAAGCAAACAGGGCTCCCTTTGCCCTGATGCGCCTCTGGAGGGTGGGGAGTGGGTGGCTGGGAGGTGAGTGTGATCAGAAGCTAGATACGAGGTGATTTTGTGGTATCTCTGATTTTGTGGTATCTATGCCTGCAGCCGTAGCCCTGTGGCATCCGAGCCCATCAGATCTCGGAAGCTAAGCAGGGTTAGGCCTGGTTAGTACTTGGATGGGAGACCACCTGGGAACACCAGGCGCTGTACGTTTGGGAGAAGGACCCTGCAACCCACTCCCCTAAAAAAATCTGCCATTGAAAACCCTATGAACAGCAGAGAAGCACTGACAATAGTGTTTTGCCTGTTGTCCGTAGGGTCGCTATGAGTTGGATACTGACTCCACGGCACCTAACAACAACAACAACATGCCCTGAAGGCCACGCATGGACAGTTTTCGGTAGCTTTCTCTTCTGCTGCACACTGACTTCTCCCCAACCATCCCTGGGGCTCACCTGTGTCTTTCCCATGGACCTAGACTGAAAATGAATTGCAGGCTAATGTTCAACTGTTTAGGAACCACTGTGGGGGATTTTCCTTTTTATTTTTATTCTTTTCCAGTACTGATGGTTGAACCCAGTGCAAGTGCTCTACCACTGAGCTGCTCTCCAGCCCCTTTTTAATTTTTTTTTTTTTTAATCTGGAGATGGTCTCGCTAAATTACATACACTGCCTCTGGCCTAGAACCTGTGATCCTCCTGCCTCAGCTAGAAATACAGGCATGTGCCACGGCACCTGGCAGGGGATGTTGCATTTTGAAAGTTAACCTAGCAGAGAGTTTTAAGGTCAAAAAAGATATTGGAGATGATCCAACGTCAGCAAGCTGGGCCAAATACAGCTTGATATCCATGTTGGGGAAATAAGTATTATTGGAATACAATGCCTATTCACGTACCTATTGTCTATCCTGGGAGAAGGACCTGGCAATCCACTCCCAAGGCAATCCCGAAACAGTCAGCCATTGAAAACCCTATGAGGGTCGATATGAGTAGGATACCGACTCGACGCCACCTAACAACAACAACAACAACAACAATTGTCTATCCCTGCCTTAATACTGCACTGCCAGAGTGGGGTAGTTGCCAAAGAAGCAGCCATATCCCTTGCAAAGCTGAAAATATTTAGTCCTTCTGAAAGTTTGCCAGTGCTCAAGCCAACAGAACTCTGTTTACCTCCCCTACACGTGACTGTCAATTCTTGGACACGTTCTGCAAGAGAGCACTCACTACCTAACACTCACTAGTTCTTTCATTCTAAAAGTTTCTTTTATATGTTAGGCTGCATTTGCTTCCTTGTTTTTCTTTTTTCTACTACTTTATAAACTAAAAAGTCAGATGACTCCAGAGAGCTAATTTCTTTTATTCGTTTATTTTTCTTTTGAGGTACTGGGGTATTGAACCCAGGGCCTCACGCTTGCATGCTTCGCAAGTGTGGTGCCATTGAGCTGTACTACCAGCCCATTTTTTTACTTTTTATTTTGAGACAGGGTCTCCCTAAATTACACAGACAGCCTCTGATCTTGAAATTGCAATCCTCAACCGGGCGTGGTGGTGCACGCCTGTAATCCCAGCGGCTTGGGAGGCGGAGGTGGGAGGATCGCAAGTTCAAGACCAGAGACAGTCTGCGTAATTTAGCGAGACCCTGTCTCAAAAAGTAAAACAATGGGCTGGGAGTGCAGCTCAGTAGCTGAGCACTTGCAAAACATGCAAGTGCGAGGCCCTGGGTTCAACCCCCAGTACCGAGGGGGAAAAAAAACAAAAAAGAAAGAAAGAAAGAAAAAAATTGCAATCCTCCTGCCTCCACCTCCCAAGTTGCTGGAATTACAGGCGTGAGCCACTGCACTGGCTTCAGACAGCTAATTTCTAATGGTAGAATCACAAGGACATTTACAGATTTGGGGAAGAGATCACTGATAATAAGTAAAAGAAGTAATGACCTTTTCAATCACAAGACAAAGGTAATTAACTCTTCTCTCCATCTCAAGGTCCATCCCAGCCCTGAAAACTTGAGTTTTGCTTTGTTCTAGGTTGAGCCTTTGAGTGTGGAATTAACTACATAGCAGCATTTCCTTTTTTAGCCTCTTGAAAATCATCAGCTCATTGCATCATCGCCTATGATCCACACACGTAGAGCGTGTGAGTTTCAGAGTGCCAGAAAAGGAGAAATAATCAAAGAGAACAATAATAAATAGCAAATAATAAAAGGGAGGAGTCGGAGATTTTGTAAATTCAGGGTTTTGCTTGGATACCATTTCCTTTTCCACTGCTGTGTGATAAATCACCCCAAAACTTGGTTGTTGTGGTTAGGTGCCATCAAATTGGGTCTGACTCATGGCGACCCTTATAGGGTTTTCAATGGCTGATTGTTTCAGGATTGCTTTGGGAGTGGATTGTCATGTCCTTCTCCCAACCCTGAAACTTAGCAGCTTAAAATAAGCATTTAATTTTACTCACCAGTTAGTGGTTCAGGAACGTGGGCAGGGCTTTGCTTGATGGTTCTGGTTTGGGGCTTCCCGTGTGGATGCAGTCAAATGTCAGCTGGGCTGGACCTGCAAGATGGTGACTCACATGGCTGGCAACTGATGCTGTCTGTCAGCTGGGACGTTGACCAGGGCACCTTGCAAGTGGCCTTTCACACGATAGCCTCAGAGTCACTGGACTACTTACATGGCGACACAGGGCTCCACAGCAAGTGTTCCAGTGTTCCAGGACGTGGCGGAAGCATTCCCCGAGGGTGGAGACAGTCACTAGCCTTTTTACACGCCCAGATTGAAGAGGGAGGGCTTATGGGTCCCACCTTTTCATGGCATGGACAAGGTTACAGGGCAGAGGTGCAGATGGGAGGAGAGATGTTGTTCCCATCATCTTTGGAAAATGCAGTCAGCCACAGTATTTCAGTTATATTTCCTGCTTCTTCAGGAGCAGTACCACACCTAAAATACAACCCAGGTGGGAGGAGTTTTACAAGAAGCTTTCTCCAGGTAATGCAAGAGTTTGTACTGAAGTGGCGTGAGAAAACCGAAAGTACTTCGAGAGACTCAGGAATTAAATAAAATGTATTGCTATAGCAAGGTCAGCCCATGGAAATGGGTCCTCTGAGGACTGACCCGAATCCCGGTTCTCTTGGGGTTATATTATAGTTCACAGGGTCGGGGTTGTTGGCTAAAACCACATGTGCCAGCCTACATGATCATCTGTAGGTGGGTTAAGCTAGTTACCATGGAAACAGGCAGGTAACACGTACATGATACAAGAAATCGGGAAGTGGCTTAAGGGTGGAGACTATATTCAATAGACTGAGTTTAGCAGTTGCAGGAAATCAAGAAGCAGCCATCAGGGTGGGGAGTAGACAATAGCCTGAGTTTAGCAATTGTAAGAAGAAATCAGAAAGTGGATTATAGGGTGGAGATAGGCAGATAAGAAGCAAAGGAGACAGGAGGTGACCTACAGGATGGAATGTATAAGTCTTAAACAAGGAACATTAAGTTCTAGTAATTGCGTTTTAAGCAAACATTATAACATTTTAACTTTTGATTTAAATTCTGCAACAGTACAACTCTTTTGTAAACCCAAGTTCACAAGTACTTGGCTCCACGCTCTATTCCTTAGTCTTTCAATTACTTCCCATCCTCCCTGCATAATGAGGGTACCAAGGGACCATCTGGCACACATTGGATTGCTTCTACCATTGATTAGTTTTGGACATCCATGGTACTGTCGTTTGGTTTCACCATACTTTGATACTAAATGTGTGACTTTGCACAATCATTTCCCCCATGGGCTATTACTCAACAGCTTGGTTTTCCTGATGTTTATGTCAGCTTAGATGACAACTGAAGATAAGTGGTCATTTTCTGGGAGGATTTTTGGAAAATTTCCAGAAGGGTGTGAAGACCCATTCCCCACCCTCTATAGAAAGTTGTCCACACACCTGAAGAAGCCAATCAGGCTGTGGACCTGTGGATGGCATGGCCTATGTGATCTCACCTTGTGTAGCTTCTGGTACAAGGCCTATGCCACATACCTGCCCTCCCACCCCTCCCTCCCTTCTCAGCCTCAAGACCAACCTGCTCCCTAGAGATTTCAAATAATTGATTTGGTGTGTGTGGGGGGTGAAACTCTTTTTACACAAAATGGGTAAACCCATGAATCATATTTAAGCTTTTTTTTTTTTCCAATACTGGGGATTGAACTCAGGGCCTCACACCTGCCTGCTTTGCAAGTGCTGGACCACTGAGCTGCACCCCCAGTCCATTTTTTTTACTTTTTGAGACAAGGTCTCGCTAAGTTTCGCAGACTGCCTCTGGTCTCAAACTTGTGATCCTCCTGCCTCCGCCTCCCGAGAGCCACTGGGATTACAGGCGTGTGCCACCTCGCCCGGCTATATTTAAGCATTTCTAACCTGTACCAACAATTCCAGTACTTGGCAAGCTGTTTAGGAGAAACAGATAATAGCCTGTGGGTATGGAGGGGTAGATTATGTACTGATAACACCTTATTCATTTGTATATGACTAAACTGTTTTGGAACCTGATGTAATTCAGAGCTGTATCAGAATTAAAGGGAGAACTAAGCCGGGCGCAGTGGCGCACGCCTGTAATCCCAGCGGCTCGGGAGGCGGAGGCAGGAGGATAGCAAGTTCGAGACCAGAGGCAGTCTGCGTAATTTAGCGAGACCCTGTCTCAAAAAAAGTGAAAAAATGGGCTGGGGGTGCAGCTCAGTCAGTGGTCCAGCACTTGCAGAGCATGCAGGTGCGAGGCCCTGGGTTCAACCCCCAGTACCACAAAAATAAATAAATAAATAAATAAATAAATGAATGAATTAAAGGGAGAACTTACCAAAGAGAAATACGATTTGCAGCACTGTCTTTTATGAAGGCATTAGAAAAATGTGTGTGCCCGCAGGCACACACCCTGTGAACTGTCACTTGACTTAGGAGTAATTTCCATCTCCTCCCCAGTGGGGACCAGCCGCATGTTGGTACGTGAGCTTGCTATGTCAGCCAGACCACCTCTCCTTGCTTTTGATCCCAAAGTGCGTGTTCCCCTGCAGCCATGCACTAGTCCTGGCTGGGGTTGGACAATCTAGGCAGCAGGTGGAAGATGTAGTTTGGCAACCTGTCAAGCCCAACATCCAATTTTTCCATCTTAGAGTTGCAGAGCCATGGGCTATTTTCTCCTTTTTTCTTTTCCTTTTTCTTTCCTTTCCTTTCCTTTCCCTTCCTTTCCTTTCCTTTCTCTTCCTTTCCTTTCCTTTTTCTTCCATTCCTTTCCTTTCCTTTCCTTTCCTTTTCTTTTCTTGGTATTTGCCTTGGTCCCTTTAAGCTTCTAAAACAAAGTACCATCAACTGGGTGGCTGACAAGGGAAATTTACTCCTCCTAGTTCTGGAGGCTGGCAGGTCCAAGGTCAAGGCACTGGCAGGATAAGTGTCTGGTGTCCTCTTCCTCATAGGCTGCTGTCTTTTCACTCCAGTGTCACAAGGCAGATGAGATGACAAGCTCTCCTGAGCCTCTTTTTGAGGGCACCAATCCCATTTGTGAGTGCTCCACCCTCACAAGCCCTCTGCCTAACACCATCACCTCAAGGGTTAGTTTAGGGTTTCAACATAGGAATTTTACGGGGCATAAACCCTCAGACCAGAGAAATATCCATATTTGAAATGCGTGAATAAGTGGACATAGGCATTCATTTCTTTCTGTGGGGTTGTTTTCTTAACAGTCAAGGAAGACAAACAGCACTGGCTGACCCAGGGGAGACTTCTCAGAACTGACAGTCTGTCTGTCCCAGGTGGATTCATTGCCATTAGGATGCATCTGATTTTTATACCTGTGCAGAATCTGGCTGTGCTCAAGCATTGTTTTTACTTGCTTCCAAGATTTTTGCTTTTGACCTGGTCTTCTTTGTTTAAAGCATAAAAACGGGTCAGGTGCTGAGCACATGCCTGGAATCACAGCAACTCATGAGGCTGAGGTGGGAGGATTGTGAGTTCAAGGTCAGAGGCAGCTGGTGCAATTTAGTGAGACCCTGTCTCAAAATAAAAAAATGAAAAAGGGGCTGGGGTGCAGATCAGGGGTGAAACATTAGCCTACCATGTGGAAGGCCCTGGGCTCAACACCTCCAAGTACTGAAAAAAAAATTTTTTAAAGATGTAAAATGAATGAAGGCTCTTAGCTGCACTTATAGTAAAGATAAAGTTATCAGGACCTGACATGATATGTTTATCAGTGCTTTTCATAGACTTTTAGTTACTGTTCTGTTTTGTTTTGTACTTGGGGGTTGAACCCAGGACCCTGTACATATTTTGCAAATGCTTTACTACCAGGCTGCACTCCCTAGTCCCTTTTTTATTTTTTATTTTGATACATGACTTTGCTAAATTATGCAGGCTGCCTCTGGCCTCAAACTCTCAATCTTCCTGCCTCAGCCTCCCCAGTTTCTAGGATTACAGACGTGCACCACTGCATCCAACTTACTTGCGGGTTTTAAAACAATCAGTAAGACAATGTATTTGAACATGATAGCAGTAATGAAGCCAATATAGAAGAAGAAGAAGAAGAAGAAGAAGAAGAAGAAGAAGAAGAAGAAGAAGAAGAAGAAGAAGAGGAGGAGGAGGAGGAGGAAGAAGTGGAGGAGGAGGAGGAGGAGGAGGAGGAGGAGGAGGCGGCGGAGGAGGAGGAGGAAGAGGAAGAGGAAGAAGATGAAGAAGAGGAGGAGGAGGTGGAAGAAGAAACAACTCGAAGTGTAGAAGGGTATGTTTTTCAGAAGGTTCATTGTTTTGCCTTGTTCTTGTTCTTATGTGTTTATCTTGGGAATGATGTTTGGTCTAAGTCAAAGGTGGCAGCTTCCTTTCTCCTGCCATGGTCAGCTAAGGAAAGGGCTGTGACAACATGGGCCAAGGAGACTAAAGGGGACATTGGCTAGGGGAATTCTGGGAAAGGTGTTTTAGTCTTTGTTTTTTTTTCCTTTTTGAGGCAGAATCTAACTATGTAGCCCAGGCTAGCCTCGAACTCACTATCCTTATGCCTCAGCTTCTGAAGTGCTGAGATTACAGGTGTGGGCCAGCATGCCTCCCTGTCTCAGTCCTGAGAAGTCCCAGGAAGAGGGATTTCTAGAGATGGTGCCAGGAACTGCTGCTGTCATTTTGTGAGAGGAACCAGAATGAGAGCAAGCAGCCTACAGAGGATGGCGCAAGGCGGTTGAAATTGTGGCTTTCTGGTATAGGTGATGGAAATCATTTTAACTAACGCATCCATGACCATCAGACAGTTATAACTCATCCTTCAAAATGCATAGATTTTTCATGTAAAGGTGATTTTAATCTTTTCTCATTTTCTTTAAAATTTTAAATTTTTTAAAACTTATACATTCAGTGTAGGAGTTCAGTCATAAAAACACAAACACACAAACCTGATGAATATAAAAGTCAGTTCTCCTCCAGCATGCCCACGAGCTAGCCAGATACCCTTGATGGAAGGTAATGTTGTCATCAGCTTGTCATACATTCTTTCAGATCTTTTTCTATGTTAAGTATATTTTAAAAACACAACTTACTTGCAAATTTATAGGGACATGTGAATAAATATCTAAAATTCATAAGAACGTTTTAATTATAAGAACTTTTTGTCATATGTATATTCAAAGTTTTAAAAAATTTTTTCTATTCAGGGAAAAAAACTTATTGAGACACAATGTGAGAGCAGGCCTAAGGTCACTTTAAAATCACTGTGGTCCCTTGAAAACCAGACCTCAAGATAACCTTGTAAAAGGTCAAATTCGGGAATTCCGATAAAGGGCTGTTGTTGTTGTTGTTAGGTGCCGTCAAGTCGGTATCCGACTCATAGCGACCCCCATGGGGTTTTCAATGGCTGACCGTTTCGGGATTGCCTTGGGAGTGGGTTGCCAGGCCCTTCTCCCATTTTTGTGGTGCTGGGAATTGAACTTGGGACCTCAGAGACTACAGCGCAGTGCTCTACCAACTGAGCTAAATCCCAGCCCCTGATAAAGGGCTGAGCTCTGGAAAATGGAAACTTACATTGCACTCTCCCCCTTCCCCTTAACCGCTGCATTTTGCTTCTGTACTTCTGCTTTGCTGCCCCTATAAAACCCGGACTGACCAGACCTGGGGTGCTGTTCCCTCCAAGTCCATTCCCAGGACTGGGGCAGCTGACTGGCCAGTCTATTAAAGCTTCCTTCTGCTCCTGATCCGTTTGTGTCTTGGAGTATTTCTCTGGGTTCAAGTCATTAGGTACAACAATATTATATATTTCAGAATCCAGCATATGGTTCTGCAATAAATAAAAAAGATAAATATGCATATCTGAAAAAAATAACTAATGTCATTGAGTACTGGTTCACAGTAGCTATAAAACATACAATTACTGTTGCTAATATAGTTCCAATCTCACCCAGTCTTGTAGCATTAGTGACTGTTCTGCTCATTGTAATTTTTACATTCCTTCCTCCTGTGCATAGAGACTAGGGCTGCCACATAAGTGCAAAGAACTATGAAAAAAAGAAGTGTTTAACCATCTGAGGTAAGATGAGTCATTCAATCAGGGGTACCCAAAGCTTTTAAAAACTTTTTGTTGACAAGTTTTGACCAAATCAATACTAAATAGTTCATAATCCTCCCTTCCAACTCCAATCCCTGAATTATATAATATTAACGGTTTAGTACATAATTTTCTTTGTCTTCTCTTATGCTGTGTGTGTGTGTGTACACACATGCATGTGTGTAAAATGGAGCTATGTGATTTTTTTTCTTAATATGTGGAGGTTGAACACAAGACTTTGCAAGTGCTCTATCACTGGCTGCATCTTAGCCCATTTTCAATTTTTTTATTTATAGACAAGATATTGTTAAGTTATGCAGACTGCCTCTGGTCTCAAACTTGTGATCCTTCTGCCTTAGCCTCCTGAATCACTGCAATTAAAGGTATGTGCTACTGAGCCCTGTGGGGCCATGTATTTTTATAAAAATATGTGTGTGAATCATTTAGGATGCATTCAGTCACAAGGAATTGAAAACTAAATTTAAAATGGCTTCTTCAAACAAACAAATTAATTGGCTCATATAACTAGAAACTCCACCCCAGATGTGACAGGTTTTGGTGTTAGCTTATTTTGTAGATCAAAAAGTTAAGGATTATTTTTTTTTTTTGGCAGAGTCTCATTATGTACTCCAGGCTAGCCTTGAATTCATGATCCTCCTGCCTCAGTCTCCCTAACACTGGGAACTCAGGCTTGAGCCACCACATCCAGCTTCTGAAAGTTCTTAAAGGATCTAATTTCTTTTGTCTCTGAAGTTTCTGCTTTATCCTAAAGCTGGTTCCTTCTATGGTGGCAAGATGGCAGCCAACAGTGTCCAGAAATACCTCCTCCAGGCCCATCCACCAAAGGTTCTAGGCTTCTTTCTTATTGGATCATCTTGATCACATGCTTCGGTGTGCACGCACGGGTGTGTGTGTGTGTATGTTGGGAACTTGGGTCGTCATGAATGCTAGGTAAGCACTCTACCATTGAGCCACAGCCTCCAGGCTATTTATTTATTTAGTTAGTTCTTGTTTGTTTTTCGAAACAGGGTCTTGCTCTATAGCCCCAGCTGGCCTATGTAGTCAAGGATGACCTTAACCTTGAGGTTCTTTTGCCTCAGTCTCTCAAGTGCTGGGATTAAAGTTGTGCATCACCAGGCTTGACTAATCGTGTATTTTTAATTCCATGCATTGATTGGCTTAAGTCTGGTAGATTTTGTTGTTAGGTGCTGTGGAGTGGGGTCTGATTCATAGCTACTTTTTGTACAACAGAACAAAACACTACTCAACACTGTGCCATGCACACATTTTTTTTTTTTTTTTTTTTCCCCGTACTGGGGGTTGAACCCAGGGCCTCAAGCATTGCATGCTTTGCAAGTGCTGGACCACTGAGCTG
This sequence comes from Pedetes capensis, assembly GCA_007922755.1. Classification (NCBI taxonomy): domain Eukaryota; kingdom Metazoa; phylum Chordata; class Mammalia; order Rodentia; family Pedetidae; genus Pedetes; species Pedetes capensis. The sequence goes on from VMDO01031515.1 coordinate 19,181, forward strand.
CATCCCCAGCCCAGTTTTTACTTTTTGAGACAGGGTCTCACTAAGTTACGCAGACTGCCTCTGGTTTAGAACTTGTGATCCTCCTGCCTCCGCTTCCAGAGCCCCTAGGATTATAGGTGTGCACCACCGCGCCCGGCTTTGCACACCATATTTTTATGTTTGAACCCTTTGTTGCAGTCACTGTGTTTCTTCTCATTTTGAGTTGTGCCACATTAGCAACTGGTGGTCCCAGGGGCTTTCTCCATTCCACATCATTAAGGTTGGCTCTACTTTGAGGAGGCTACTCTTCCTCATTCGCCTTTTGAATGCTTTCCAGTCTGCAGGGATCATTTTATGGCACTATATTTGACAGTGCTTCTCTGCTGTTCAGAAGGTTTTCAATGGCTAATTGCTTTGGGAGTGGGCTGCCATGTCCTTTTCCATAGTCTGGTACAGACTGGTCCCTGAAACAAACACTGGGGCTGGGGTTTAGCTAAATTGGTACAGTGTTGCTCTGTGCTGTCTGAGGCCCTGAGTTCTATCCCCAGCACAACAAAAATGGGAGAAGGACTTGGCAGCCCACTCCCGAAATAATCTTGAAACAATCCACTATTGAAAACCCTATGAATAGCAGAGAAGCACTAACAATACTGTTTTGCACCACAAAAATGGGAGAAGGGCCTGGCAATCCACTCCCAAGGCAATCCCGAAACAGTCTGCCATTGAAAACCCTATGAGGGTCGCTATGAGTCGGAAACCGACTCGATGGCATCTAACAACAACAACAACAATAACTTCAATATATTTTGAAGTAAATGCTACAGAATGAACCCAACAGATACAAACCAACAGAACA